>MU392263.1:0-132310 GCA_022578495.1 Nemania sp. NC0429 | reverse complement strand
CGGGATATATTTTTTTTTTTTTTTTTTTTTTTTTTTTTTTTTTTTTTTTTTTTTTTTTTTTTTTTTTTTTTTTTTTTTGTTTTTTTTTTTTTTGTTTTTTTTTTTTTTTTTTTTTTTTTTTTTTTTTTTTTTTTTTTTTTTTGTTTTAACCCCCCCCCCCCCCCCCCCCCCCCCCCTCCTTATATTTAGCCTTTTCGTGATTAATCGCCTGTGCTCAACTCATATATAGGTCTACGTAAGAACGCAAAAATGCATGTACATATCTGTGTCTGTGTGCTTCCTGAGGCTAGTTACCTTTTATTGTATGTGAGTTATGTGAAGGTATTGTGTTGCTAGTCATACTCGCCTACTTGCCTGCCTGACCTGCTTAGTAGGTATATAAGTAAAGTAGGTAGGATTAGAATAACTTGGCTTGACCTACCTGTCTGTACCACCTTGCCTTGGTCGGTTGGGGATTCAGGTTCAGGGTCTCAGGAAGGACAGCCGGCTCTGCATGCGTCGTGTCGTCTATGTGTGGGAGGTTTTTAATTATCGCCGTTACTGTATCCGTCTGCCCACCTCCCTAGTAGTTATGCTCATACCTCTCTTCTATTCTTCGTTTCATTTCTTTTTACCTGGGCTACACGTAATTATTTATTGATGAATTACCTGTGGGACTAAGGCAGGTCGCATTGTGTAAGGCTAGCTGTTTATCAACTCATATTATCATCATCATCATCATCATCATCATGGCTTTGGTTTTTATCTAATTTCGATCTGATCGGTGATCTTTTTGCTTGTCTGCCTTGCTGATCGGCTCAGCTAGCCGCCGCCGAGATTCTAGGAATGAAATGAATACATGGCAGCAAGGAAGGAGGTTGCGATATGTGAAGTATTACGCCAGTAGACGAGAGAAAGCATGCCGCGTGGAGGCTTGGCCAGCATGTAACGTGCCTTCGATGCACGTACGTACACTACCGTAAGGCTACCATACACACAACTAACTGTCTGCCATGCAGGACGAATGTGCACATAGTACCTAAGCTGGTACATACGTATACAACTTATATATATATATATATACCGTTGTCCAAGCTAATATCGCGTGTAACGCAAAGGCAATAGATAATACATCGATCGCATTACACCATACCACCTACCATCTCGTATTCTGGATGACGAACGCTCTGCTGGGGAGTATTATTTTACCCCCCCGTCTTGGGCTCACTGTGGCTCTCGGGATCCCTAGGGGATGGGGGCTGGGGCGGCGGTGGTGGTGGTAGAAGAGAGACAATCAAACAAATTGCATCTTGGTAATCTGGCAGACAGGGAAGAAGGACATCGTGAAGAGCCACGTGCCAAGATGTATGTAGTGAGTGGGTGCGCCGTTGGCAGCAATCGGTTTAAGTCGGGTATCATCTCAATCTCACGTCGGAGAAGGGAGTGAGTGGAGAGAGGACGCATGTAAGTTGAGTACTTAGTATGTATGTGTGTTTGTTCATCTGGTCTTGGTGATTAGTTGTTTTAGCGCCCCCTTCTGTTGGTATTCTGTTCTCTCCCCCCTCGCTTCGTCTGGACCCTCTGCCATCCGTTTGTTAACTCTTCAATATCGCTGGGAAATGGGTGACGGATGACGGATGACGGGGTAACGGGTAACAAGTCACGTCATCTGCCCTGGAATTATGCAGACTTCTGGGAGGGGGGGCAGGATGTTGGAGCCCGCTAAAGTATGTATCTGCCCCTAAGAGAGAGAGCTCTTTTTTACATTGGACGCAGACGGGTTGTCGAGTCATTTGGTGCGGGGGCCGATGGCAGTTCTGTGCCTATAGATCATCTTAAAGCAAAGCAATATTCGGACGGAAAAGTATATCAGCGGAGGCGAGCATCTTGAATCCGACGGAAAACTATCTTTACTATTAGCAAAGCACCTGCAAGCCACCAATGGGGAGGGGAAGTGGGCAATCCTTGGTGATACTGGTTGAGGAGTGTGGGGGTACTCTCCCTCTTTTGAGAGGTAACTTGATTCTGATGAGGGGATGAATGAGGAGTAGATCATGTTTGATACTTTAATATGCAGCACGGTCGAACCTGCGGGGTTTTTATTGTGCAATTGTTGGATAGGTATCATGGCGTAGTGTACTTTGTCGTCTAGTTCAGAGCTTCACGAACACTGGAATTGGGCTTAGATAGTGCATCGCTGCTTTTGCTCAGCCTCGGCTCACTCAGTAACCTACTCCCGGTCGGGAGTAGCGTAGGTACATTTATGTATCAGTAATCTACTAAGTATAGGTAGATCATAGAGGTGTGCGAAGCAAAACGGTCCTCAAACCGTCCTATTGAACTTTTAAGGTTACCCAATGTTTTCACTGTTAACTAACGCGATACAACGGTTTCTGTGCCGCGCGGTCGATAATAACGCCACCATAATTAGAGAGCTTTTAACAGCTGAGACCAAGTTGATCATGTGCCGCGGCCTAGAGCTTAGAAGACAGAAAGGTTGCTTCTATTATGTAGGTCCGTTAACCCTGACAGCTTCTACATAACTTGGTTAGCATTTGGTTTTGTAAACTTCTGTTAGCTATTGTTCAACTTAAGTACCTACTGATTCTTCCTTTTTATCCTTTACCTTGAGCCTGAGATGATGCTCGTGGATGGTTGAGTCGGCGTTATCAGGAGTAATAGGCCGGACTCACAGAACGCTTCCGTTAGATTTTCGACTGAATGTGAGGTAGGTCCATGAAGGGTACTCACTGTCGGCCAGCTACTTGCTCTTCGCAGTAAGCATCTTAGAGAAGGTGAGGCTTGCCTCGTAACTCGAGAGATTCGCCAGAATAGCTGCGAGGGATTGGCGCCAATATAAAGACATAAGAAAATGCCTATTATATCCGCACCTTTGGCGTGATCTCCAGCCTCGTGCGTGAACGCGCAAAACCCAGTGATGGGATTCGAGAACTATAAGATAAAGACGTTAGCTTTTTCTTCATAGCATGTGTAATACGATGCTTAAAGGTACTTACATGAATGTTCACCTCGACGACACTCGCAACTTATTCGTCGATCTCCTTTAGCATAGGCAAGTTATGCGCTTGTTCTTCGTATACTCAGGGGCTGACACTACCATGCGAGCCATCAATACGCCGCTTTATAATCCCGTTAGTTGCCTATAAAGCTTCAATAGCAGACACTTACAGTGGGGTTCTGCCGTTTCCTGTAAAGTCGCAAGTAAGTTGGCATGGCAGTTGTCGAAGTTGGAAGATGGGCAACTCACGTTCGCCGATTACGAGTACACTGGTACCAACATGCTGGCACCTGCCTCGAGGGCCGTGAAAGCGTTTCTACCGAACTTGTAAGCCGTTGTCACTTTCTAGTTTACATGGGAGGTCTAACTTACGCTACGGCGCGGCCAGTGTCGCCGTGTCGCGCAAGAAACTAGAGGCCAAGGTTGTGGGTGGTCTTGCAGTCCTCGCACGACTGAAGCGAAGCGATTGGGCTTATCAGCTCCAGATGATCGACGCCGAAGTCGCTGAGCATTGTCGCGATCTTGACCTTGTTCTCGGTTGTGAAGAAGGCGTTTGCGAATTGCTCACTATCTCTTAGAGTGCCTGAGATTTCTATGTTAACGTGACCCTAGAAGACGGGTCCCAGAGCCCTAACATACTTTCAATGATCGTATATGTTGTCAGTGCTCTGAAAATCATCAAATCTGTCAAATGGACCGACCGACTTATATCTGCCAGTGTTGCTCATCAGGTCATCTTGGACTTGGCTGTAAACAGGTCGCCGGGTTGCCATTCTGAGCCGGATGCGGTGCTGCACCGGTCATTCCATCCTCAGTGCCGCACATGCTGAAGAATTAGGTGCTGGCGAGCTCAGATTCGACGTTCCAAGTATGCTCGTCGTTGTTGCTCGTTGTCGAAGCACAGGTCAGGGCAAGCCATTTATTCCAGTGTGAACCCTGTAAAGTCGATGCAGCCAATCATGGACTGGCTTTTCAGTAATCTTTTCCCCTGAATGACGCATAGAACGTTTGCCCCGCCATGCCTGCTTTAGGTAAGCCCTGTCTTCATACTTCGATTTTGGCACCGTGGATTCTTTTCGAACCCCGGTTTGGCCCATAACCCCCTGCTCAGATCAGCTAGGTATATTGTTTAAGTACACAGATACTGGCTTTTTTTTTACTAGGACATTATGTACTTAAACTAATATTTATTCATTTTAGCTGTACCATTTAGCATGGGTGTCATTAGGTGAGAGATAGGGGGGACCTCAAGTATTTCTAATCCCATAGGTTTCGTTGAGTCCTGGCCCTGGTTTTGTGTTTTTGGCAAGTCGCGGTGCCGCATCGTCATTTAGAGGGATACAGTGGCACTGTAAAAGACCGCTGTGAAAGACCGTTGAAGCTTTATAATGAGCTTGACCCTTTTAATAGCTATATCCGTTTTAAACTGTTGTACGAAGTGTTCAATCCGTTTTAATCATAACGAAAACTACTGATGCACATTTAGTTTATGTAAGGTTTGTACAACTCAGGCTGGGATCAGGTGAAGCAGAGGTTAAAAGCGGGAAGATTAGGTAGAAGTAGGTACTGACTGCTTGGATATTGGCTGTATGTATACCTATCAACGAGGTACTTGTTGTTGACCCTTTAAACGTCTAACTTGAAAGCGAATTAACGCCCCGGTTAGTCGTTGAAGACCGTACATGAATAACCGGGGCGGCCGGCTATCCATTGGGCACTCTTCGGGATAGTCGCCGGTATAGGTTGTACCGAGGTGGGCTTTGCGGGGAGACGGCATGGCATCATTCAGGTATCTGAGTCGAGCTCAAACACGTGGGCAAACACCCGTTTCTGCTTCTTACAAGGGTGCCGGCACGACGGCGGAATATCGAAACACGCCACGTGGGCTCGATCGCAGCGGATCTTCAGAGAGAGATCATATCAATAATGGCGCCGTCGATAGAGGCGCTCAAGGGCGTGAAAGCCCTGACATTCGATGTCTTCGGGACCGTTGTGGACTGGCGTTCCACGATACACGCAGAACTCGTCCGGAAAGCTCGAGACATAGTCAGTTCGCCAACCTTTAGCGGCTTATCTGAATCGCTTCAGGCCCGTCTCCAGGAGATATCGGATGAAGACTGGGGTGCTTTTGCGCAAGAGTGGCGCAACTCGTATAGTCGATTTACGCAGACTTTTGTACCCGGGCAGTCGGAATGGAAAGACATCGACACGCATCATTATGACAGCCTCAAGGAACTGCTGCAAAAGTGGGCCGTCAAAGATGCGTACACTGACGAGGACATACGCTCGCTGAGTCTCGCCTGGCACTACTTGAGACCATGGGACGACTCGGCACTTGGCATCCGGAGGCTCGGGACACGATACGTCACAGCGACGCTATCGAATGGGAACCGGTCCTTGCTAGGGGACCTTCAAGCCCACGGGGATCTAGGTTTCAAGCGCATCATATCGACCGCGGACTTCGGTGCCTACAAAGTAAGTCAGGCTCTCATGAGAGATGCACGCACACGCACCACCTAGCGATGTAGTGGTCTACCCGGCTACCTATGTCGCCCATTTCATACGTATACGGAATCAGTACTACATCCCGGACGGCGTGCCACATGGAAAGACATCTCTGCGATTCATGACATCGCTGACTTGCCTGCCACGGTTAGCCACATCCGAGCACATACCTGGGCGCAGTCAATGCCCTCGAGTGCCAGCCCAACGAGGTGGCGATGGTAGCAGCGCATCTGGGCGACCTTCAGGCAGCGCGTTCGAACGGCCTGCGAACGATTTACGTCGAACGACATCGAGAGGAGGCATGGGCACGGTACGTAGGACTAGTTCTCGGACAGACCCTTTCCCACCGCCCCCACCCCCCAATTCCCACTTATCGCCCTCGCCGCCAGTCTGCCTCGTGAATGTATGAGATGCTCTAGGAGAAAGGGGGGAAAGCAGCATGGTAAAGTTACCTTCTAACTGAGCACTCACAGGGACGATGATCGATGGAAGGATGCACGAGAATGGGTTGATCTGGTAAGTTGATTTCCGTTTTTCACACTTCCTCGCCGTTATCCGGACTTCCTGCGTCTCTTCTATCATCACGCCTAGGAGGCTCCCTGCTTTGCACCTATGGCCTTCTGTCACGAGTCAATGCCCAAAGACTAACGATTTCCCTCGAAAGTGGATTCCCCTAGGAGAAGGAGGGTTCGTCGAGGCGGCGCGACGACTGGGTATTTCCTAGAGACCGGATATCCATTTCGCCAGGGCTTCTACGATATAAGGACGGGTCCCTAGCTGCCTGTCATTTTTCTGAATGGGTGTCCCCTGGAGTCTGTGCTGTAACTTAGAACAGACATGGGCATGGTCCCACGACCTTATTCTAGGGTGGAATATTCCGCTCAATCATAGTACTCCTTTTGAGAAAGTGTCATGTAGCATCCAGGTGGTGATAGTGCAACTAGGATGTGGCAACCGTAACTGATCCACGGGAGGGCTAAACAGATCCAGACCGGCCCGCTATCGTTTTATTGGTGGTAGTGTACAAGCCTCGAGTTCTGTCTCGTGGCAGGTCCCATAGGGAAGTAGGATAAGACCGGGTTGAGTACATGAGAGTATTTTTTTGTACTAAAGTAAAAGGGATAGAGCCTTTTGAGGGTTCCTGTCATGTTTCAGAAGAGAAGGGAAGGGAAGTGGAAACACGCGAGTGTCTGGCTGCCCAGTTGGTCCCTTGCGATGCTCAAGCTTCGAACTCGAGCTTACGATGAGGCTCTAGTCGTAACGAGATAACATTGGATTCGGCAGACCTCACCTGTGACAGCTACATTGGCCACCCCGGGCTTGCTCTAGCGCTTGTGGTTGTTAGTTGGCCACCTGAAATGCGGCCGGGGCTTTGGCTTGACGGCAAAGGCTTGGGTGCCATCTCACTGAAGACATCGAGCATGGCCGATGAACATACTTGATTGGCTGCAATCTGATCTAAGGGTTGGCCTTGGTGAAGCTGCACGCCCGCCCCCACCGTCCACCATCGCGTCGGTATTGCGGAATGGGTATATTGTAGGAAAGGCAGATATTAAACGGCGCCGTTGCGGCATGTGCAGACCACCACGCCCGGGCTTCGTTTATGTAACAGTGGCCATGATATAGTATACGAGGTCTGATCGGCCAGCGAATCATCTCTCAGGGGGAGCGCCTACGCACGTCAAAGCTCGGTGCTAGTCAGCCGCAAAAGTAGAAGCGAAGGGCTGAGACAGCAATGGCAACAGTGAGCAGGCATAAGCTACTGTAGAATAGGAGGGGCTCGGAGTCAGGCTTGTTCTAGACTCAGCTATGTCGGTTTAATGTACGTACGCTATGTTTCCTTTCAGCTCTTGCCAGTTGAGACCTCGGCACAGACAAATAAATTCCTGGCTGACTCTCGTTCCGAATCTTCGGGAGAGCGATATACACCCCAAGTTATACCTATTCAAGGTAATGGTGGTAGATATCTAGATACGTAGTCCATGGTGAAGGCCAAGAGATCGACTCAACCCCGCGGCTAGGGACCTATTGTTATCTTAGATTTCTTATGCTACACTAACCTGGGTATTATACCTAGGAGAAAGGGGGTTATAGGTAATACCCTGCCTATAGCTGAGCATGGTATTCGCCTGTGATCGGGTTGCCAAGCATGGGAATTGCACGTGCTCTGGAGAATTAGGTTTGATAGTTTGCCATGATACCGTAGTGTAGTCTCGATAATTGCTCGGCGATAGTTGCTTATGTTACAATTGAGGGTTACCTGGCTTGGTACTGCTAGGAGAGCTAACATGAGTCAATTATTGATCGAGAATAAATTGATCTGATACCAGAAAACACGCAGTCTTGCACATGTTGTTGGGAGCCAAGTAAGTCGAGCAACACACCTTCGATGGAATCTATCTGCCTAGCACTAAAGGTTATCTCGGTGGCGTCGTCTGGTGAGTGAGGCGTGAGGCTTATTAGTTGCCCCCAAGACAGAGTGGTCGACGAGCGTAAGCCCCCCTGATAAATACGGTAATTATAGTACTACTATGGTATTAAGGATAATATAAATAAAATGTGGAAAAGGAAGATAGCGTGGAATACCGATACCGATATACATATATATAAGTGTACCAGACAGTGAACATGATTACTGTACATACTTAAGCAACGATGAGGGGGAGAATGTCAGCATATCAGGTAAAGTAAGTTACAGAGCCTAACCTAAATGTAGTTATTAGCTTGGAGCTCTGAGCCGTACTCAGTTGATGGTTACCCACAGATACCCGGTGCTAGTAAGTTTACACCACGTAACCAAGATACCGTCCTTTCGAGGATGTAATAATATACCATGAAATAAATGGATGGCCCGATTGGAATAAGCTAGGCACTTCCTCTATATATGAATTGCCCGTATTTTGTTTCAAGCTCGAAGAGCAGCATGAATCCATATATATCTTGGTCACCTCATTGGGCTCTATAAATACTTACCTAAACTATCTGCTGTACCGCTAGGCCGGCCCAGCTGTAAGCAGCTAAGTAGTATTCTGCACCACCTACATAGTAAGTACTTATTTAGTGCAAAGTTAGATGGGTAGCGCCATGTTACTGAGACTGAGACCGTGACTGAGACTAGTAACAAGCTTCCTCTGGTTCCTCTGGTTCCTCTTTGTACCCTTTGTTACATCTTTTGTTTTACAGTCCTGTTATCTATCTTTAGCGTGTATACTGTCACAATTCTTTTGCACAAACTGATTAAATTTAAGAGAGCCGTTGCCGCTGCCTGGGAATGACTTACATGTTATGTTCTAGGTTAGGTTTCAGGGGAGTGTATATTGGTAACACTGTGTAGATAATCTTGGTTTGTTGATATCGTGCCAAGGAACACTGTGAAATTCTTGGCATAGGTACAGGCAAGTACTGTACCTTAGTGCTACCTACCTCATCTTGAATTTAGGAATTGCTTGTTTGCTTGCTTGCTGTTGATGGTCTTCGTCGAAGGGGCTCTCTCTGAACCGGACGATTGGTGAGACCTACAGCGAATATTGATTTTGCTGTACGCTCACTATCGCCTATTGCCGAGTCCCGTGGTCGTCATCGTGACCTAGATATGCTGTAGCTTGTCCGTAAGTTCTGTGCTCGTCTGCATACCTCCTTGGGTTTCTAAACACCAAAATCCCCTCATCCGGGGCCAGCTTACCAGCGAGGTACCTACCAACAAGCACTCGGTGAGGAAAGAGGGAAGAAATACGATTGTCTAATCCTTCGGCGTCTCTACGCTCCGCCTTGTCATTATCCTAGTTCCTCTCGTCCAATGACATTTTGGCCAAACCGTGGTGTAGGTGCTGTTGTCCATTCCTTCCTAGCAGGTGCTACACTATGCCTACATATAGGCATAGCTTGGTGTTCCCGTTCCTCTCCGTCCAAGGCTTAGTTCTAGTCCTCCAATTATCCTATATACTACCTAGTGGTCGGCCGGTCCCAGCTACCAACCTTCCCCGAGCAAGGACCGGATCTAGACTACATACACTTACCTTGCTGTCCTATTTAGCTCCGGACTACCAAGGTCGCTATTGTAGCCGGAAGGGCGACATCTACCACCTTTCTCTCTGCCCAGGTGGCATGTCTCACCTCGTCTACTTCGTACAGGCTACGACATCCATCCTGGCGAGAAATATCGAGATTGCCTTAGGAAAGTGATATAAGTCCCTCTCCTTGCGTCAATCCCCCCGTCCATCTATCTATTTATTGAGATTCACACTCCCTCAAAGTATCTCCATGCATACTAATTCATACCTATGGTGTCAACAAGTGCCAGCACTAAACTAGCTAGTAGTTAAATAGTTCTATCTCCCGGTAGCACCTAATTATCGCGCCGTAATTATCGTGTCTCGTAGGTACTTAGCTACACTTACGGTGCACTAGTGGACGAGGTTCGCCCACCAACTACCTTTTACTTACTGCCTCTTAGACACTAACTAAGTAAAAGTAGGTAGACTACAATCCTGTACTTAAACCTGTAGGTACGTCTTGACAAGAAGCTGGAAAAGGGCGGACAAAAACAAGAGACAAGGAAGGGCGGGCTAAAGATTTGCCCGTAGTAAAAACAGTTGTCGAAGGTATGTGGGAACAGCATCCCTACATCCATGTATAGGAGAGTATAGGTACCTACCACTACCGGTACTTCGTAGATAGATACAGGATACAGGATACAGGATACAGGGGAGATATAGCAAGCCAGATTGGTAGTACGAAGTACAGATAGGACTATCTAGCTACCCACAGCGTCGAATCGATAGCAAACTTTGGGGAGAGAAACGGGAAAGGGAAGGGGAAGGGAAAAGAAAGCTCAGACCCCTCCGAACTCTCAGACCTCTCCGAAAGAAAGGCCCCAGAAACGCAGCATTCTCCACACTCCACAAAACAACCTTAGACCTTGCACCTTGCACGCACCTTTGCGCCTTGAAAGTCTTGACCCTCCTCTTCTCCTCCTTCGTTTCACCACTCAGCCAGCCAGCCAGAGCAGCCAGCCAGAGCAGCCCGAGTAGCCAGAGCAGCCAGACAGCCAGACAGCCAGACAGCCAGACAGCCAACCAGGCCGGCCCCTCGATCACCATCCATCGCTCACCCTTCAGCACCAACGCCGTGATCCGAGACACTCACTATCTCGCCATACCTACAAGCTTATAGCTGCTTGTTGTGTTGCTACTGTTGCCGCCGCCATTATATCATTACCGTTTTTACTGGGTACTGCTGGTGCTACTATAACTACTACTACTACTACTACCACCACCACCACCACTTTTACTACTACTACTATACTGCCTATTGCTGCCACTACTGCTATTATTATCATTATCATATCATTATCATCGTTATCACCTACAATACTTATTTTCTACAACGCCCTCCCCTCCATCCCTCCTTGGCTCACTCACTGCCCTGTCTGCTTAGTATATCAAATAGGATCGACTGAAAGAGACAGCTTACATCATCTCATCTCTTTGCCTACCTTAGCTTTTGGAAAACTGGAACCATCACAGTCCGCCACTTCACCCTTATCCCTCATACCTACCATATTGTAGCACTTCTGCGTATAGTTATTACTTAATATACCTCTCCCACCGCGCCATACTTTCCTCCTCCTCCACCGTTCGGTTCCCCGCCGACTGCGCTTCTAGTCCACGATGACGCCGCGAATGGTCCTATATAGGCTGGTGGTGTTAGGTGATGGTGGCGTGGGCAAAACCGCCCTGACGATTCAGTTATGTTTACAACACTTTGTCGAGACTGTACGTTGATATTCCCCGCGCGACGGGACTGTCAACCAGTGCCGCCGCTCTACCCTCACGAACCTGTCTTCCCCACGCTGTTAGTAGTGGAGCGCTGACGTCTCATACCAGTATGATCCGACCATCGAGGATTCCTACCGCAAACAGGTCGTCATAGACGGGTCGGCTTGCATGCTGGAAGTATTGGATACGGCCGGACAGGAAGAATATACGGCGTTGAGAGACCAGTGGATTCGCGATGGCGAAGGCTTTGTCCTGGTCTACAGCATCTCCTCCAGATCGTCTTTTACCAGGATCAAGCGATTTCACCACCAGATCCAGCGAGTAAAGGAGTCGTGTCAGTCGTCGCCGACGTTTGCCGGGTCGCCTATAGCTGCCGCTGTGCCTGCGAGCTCGGTACCCATCATGCTCGTCGGCAACAAGAGTGATCGCGTCACAGAAAGAGAAGTGTCCACGCAGGAGGGTCACGCGTTGGCGAGGGAGCTGGGCTGCGAATTCGTCGAAGCGTCGGCGAAGAACTGCATCAATGTTGAGAAAGCCTTTTACGACGTCGTTCGGATACTGCGCAGGCAACGAGAGGCTGCTTCCAGGCCACAGGCGCGAACGACCCGCCCCCCCAACGGAGAAGCATTCCCAGCACACCCTCCCACCGAACGATACAGGAGACCCCGGCCGGGCCGAACGGGCGGCAGTAAATGCGTCATTTTATGAGAGCCTAGCATGATGGGGAGAAGAATGGGATTGCGAGCTCACGCACAACCGAAATGATACCAGGACAGCAATTCGTTTATATTTGATTCATGAGGGCCTTGTCGAGATGGTCGGACGGCTTCGGCGACGCATCACTCTTCAGGCCAGCTCCATGTTACTATGGAAGAACACGCCCTGTCGATACATTCTATTCCGTCTCATATCTGTACTGCTTGCTTTGTGGACATCAACAACCAAATTACCATCTGGCGAACGGCGTACGAACGAAAAATAAAAATGCGGCATCTTAGGGCGCAAGATGACTTGGATTTTCCTATACCGAGAGGACGCGCGTTTGTGAAGAGACGGGTCGGGCAGCTGGCGGTGTTCGGAGTCTTGGGGGGAAGGCTACTATCTTTTGCCCTTCAAGAAAGAGTTTCCCACTTTTAACGTCATCGTTGCACAGCTTCTGTCTTGCAATGCGCCATATTTACACCTGCCCACGCATGGATGTCCGATATTCCCTTGGCCGGAAAAGAAGATGGCGGCGTCGCGCGTGTAGCTCCCCGGCGCCCCTCCATATACTGCATCTCGAGCTATAGTCCAATCTACTCGGAATTGATTAGAGAAGCAATATCTACTTATCAATGAAATCGTCTCTTGATCGTCAGTCTACCACTCTTGCTTAGCACGCATGGACATCTGCCTAGGTAACGTGACGTATAGCCACACCGGGCCCGGAGGCTAGCCTGTGACCTGTATGATATATTAATGCGCAGACATATTTTACTAGTGAGGCAGTGTTGATGAAGTTGCATACAGGTAATAAGTGATCTTTTGTGCGACAGCTACCTTCGGTACCAGAGGAATAGAGGTAGGTTGGTGGAGTGGAGTCTGCCGTAACATGTGGTAGCCCAAAAAGGAGACCCCATACGCACAGCTGATAAGTTATTTACGTGCACCTTTTGCCTCTTTCGGCTAATTACCTTCACGGTCCTTCGTCGAAGTGTGGGAGCGGGGCGTCCTGGCTGACGAACTGACTGCCTGCCGGCCGGCGTCTATCGTGGTATGATTACTTACATAAGGATAAGGTGCCCTCCTACCTGTAGAGTATAGTGTAGTAGGGAGCTCTGCAGCCGGATGTACCCAAAGATAATTCGTTCGTCCACGGCTCCCAAGCGACTAGTTTACGCGCACTAATAACAATCCAGCCAAACGACCTTCCGCAGTCTAGTGTAAAGAAGCTGTTGCATCGTGACAGTCTCCACGGAATCCCAAGGAAATACTACCTACCTACCTACCTACAATCAGATGCCTAGCATGTGAAAACATGATCGTCTTGTTTCCGTCCGGAGCCTCTTTTGCGCATACCCTTCCTGGCCCCCAACTTCCCAACCGGACATCGGTGTGGGTTATGAAGTTACCCTACGTAGCCAACGGTCATCGCCGACTAAGAGAAAGCCGAAAAGGGGGGCGGGAAAGGGGGGGGGGGTGTTAAGGGTGAGGTTGAAAAAGGCGGGAACAAACCAAGTTCAAGGAGGGGTGTTAGGAAAAGCCAAAATAAAAATAATTAGTAAAGGATCCAAGACAAAAGTCCGGTACCTTGGGTACCTGATTCTGCCTCTCCTTTTTGTCTCATTTTTGTCTCATCTTGTCGTATGCATGGTACTAAGTTAATGTGGGATGGGCTTTTTTTTATACAAAGACCCAAAGCCCACTACTGAGAACGAGAGAAAAGAAGACGAAGGGAGTAAAAGACTAACATCTCAAATATATCCCATCCCGTCGGTCTCCATCCGCATTCAGTTAGTAATCCCTACCACTACTTAGTGTCACTGCTGTATGCTACATGAGGTTTATACCCATTCACGCGACCTACACTGCCATCTGGCGCGAGGCTTCCTGGGAGAAAATAAAATGCCGATAAGGCCAGACTCAAAGCTTTTATCGGTAGCAGCCTTTACCTACTTTACCTATCGCTAGCGAAGGAGAACTACGCTAGGAACGGGGCACTTCGATTCGATGGGTTTACAAACTTCCTATACAGGCTAAGCTTCCCCGCGGTTAAGTAGGGGCGGAAAGATAATACGTATAAATTAAGGGCCAAAGAAAATTAATTGGCTACTTCGATTAATAATTTTGAGACAATCGGTACGAAAGTATGGACGGTCGAAATCAAAATACCCTTTTACCTGTTTACGGCACTCTTAGCAAACAAGACGGAACAGAGGCGAGGTTTGTTCACAGAGAATCCTACTCGCTGAAGTATAGCCAAGTCTCAAAATACTTTCCTACCAATACCTTAGTAGTGCGTGAAGACCCTAGCGAGTAACGTGTTGACTTACTCCTTTGGCACCGTCGTAGCGGCCTGAATACCAATATCGATCATCTACCGACCAGCCTGCGTATATGCCTGCTCCTTATTATCGACGGGATCTTGAATGGTAGATAGATAGGCTATTTGTAGGTTCAGAAGCATACCTAAGATACTGTCACATAGCGTATGTACTTCGTAACAAGATAGTAAGAATGCGTCGCTCCCCAGCTTTGCTGACATTCAATTTTGTCTCACTTGGACATAAACGTGGCGTTGGGATCATCGTCATCCACCATCATCCATCAATCCTCGTTATGGTAATATAAGTCGAATACCACCTCAGTCACCTAAGATCTTATATCAGCTCATCTCGTCTGACACCCAAGGGCTCGACAATCCCGCCTTTTCACTTTCTCCGCCCTTTCTCTCCGTGCTGCGACTCAACAGCATCGCCACCTCACCTGGCGAATATGTGCCATACCCAGTCCCTCGTACCTAGACATGGAAAACTTGCTCATGGCGTTGGTGTGCAAAAGAAATTCGTCGACGCCTACCCAGTCTAGGTCTAATGTATAGTTGTATGGATACCTACTTAGACCTACCTACACTAACTACAGCACACCGGGTGCAGGGTAAAAACGGTCGGATAGGGACCGAAATGGCCAACTATTTATTACTCAGTCCCAAGAAATGCAGTGTACCTATGTTTTTCTCACCATTATCACCAAGTATACCTGGGAGTGTACATAGAAGTGCCTATGGGCGAACCTCTTTTCTCGCCAGCAGTTCACCGGAACCCGGAACAGCTGACCCGGACGCCCACTTGAACTTGCGAAGCTAAGTTGGCGTCATGCGGCGCAAAACGAAACCGCTTTCCGTCCAGCGTCTATGCAGTAGGTATCCCATGCCACCTACACTGCACTAGATAGGTAGTCGAATTATCGAGAGTCGAAGAGGAGCGTTAAGCTGTCTGTCGGTTGTCGCGGCCGGGCAAAATCGTAGTAACCCTCGTTTATACTTCGTATAAAACAGGACTTACTGTGTCCTGCGTAGAATTACCTGGACGAAGTCGTAAGGCTGCAGATCTTCAGCAGTCGCTTCCGACCAGACAAGTATGAACATACGTTGCTATAACTCGGACAAGATAGTATTGTTGTAGCTGCGAAATCAATATAGCATAGGTAGAGCCATTCTCAACTGTGTCCGTAGAAATTACAGCACATGTAGTTAACCAACATTTAATTTGTATGCAGGTAGGTACGTACTGCAACCTGCTACACTATTCTATCTGCCGACGTTGTTACGCCCCGGTTCGGCGCGGATTAATCCTAGTCTCATATCATTTACCGAATATGGTAATTTTGGGCTAGCATCGGGATAGCTCTCGCCGTCGTTGACTACCTAAGAGGTTGTTCATATCACAACCGCCATCACCTCCTCTAGGAGACAGAGGAAACACTGGACCTTCAAGCCCAAAAGACCATTCGCGATACCATTCCGTGACCAACTAACACAGGCAGTTATACTCATGAACTTCGAGTTTTAGAAATGATCCACAACCTTTTTGAGATCACCGGCGAGTACGAAGCAACAGGGCTATTAATTCCAGCCTCTCCCTATCATAAACTTAGCCTCTTTGATGGACCGCTTCTTAGTAGAGCTTAAGCCTACCTACCTCAAACTAGAAGGTCACGCTTTTATAGTGTACTCTAAGCTCTAACGCCTTAGGTTAGGGATATCATCGGTATCGTCAATATTCCGAAGCAAACCCTTTACGACGACACGTACACTGCCATCCTTTGCCCAACAATACATTCGGACTAGTGTCTAGCAGTCAGACAAGACGCGACGAGGCATCTTTTAACGGCGGGATCCAACTTGACTTGCCAAGCTCATTAATAACCTTAATCTCGCCTAGCTATGTTGAACGCTATTCACCTTGGCACTGATGTGACGAAGATGAGGTATGAAGTACCTCTCATTATGATTTCTAGATCATTTATCGATGCTGCTTAGCCTTATGAGTAGCGGAAAGGCAATAGCTAAGCTCATAACTAAGCATTCAGGCAGTCTGGGCCACGGCCACTTATACATATCATAGCAAGTTCAGAGTTGTCGTGACTTGTATCGCATGAGCTGCGGACCCACGGTCCCTTCGCGATAGCTACCTTGTTGTACCAAGGCCATGGCCACGGGGATTGATGACACATTCGGGGTATGCTACCATGAGATTCCCCTTACTAGTTCGCTATCACTTTAGTTCGGGCTTCCTTTCCCCCTCTGCTCTTTCGAGATTTCTCTTGACACTAATCGCCAGTAGCAAATAGGTACTATATAATGCTACTATGCTGAGTGTATAGTATAGGCACCGAGTATTTACGGTGTTTCGGTTCGGCAATATGACAATGCTCCTAACACGATCCTTCCAACGGCCCATCTACCTAGGTCCCCATCCAGATCGGTACAGAGATATTACCGAACTAGCCGTTCGAGTGGCAACAGATGCACGTCGGTGAGGCCGGGCCTCCAAAGGCTAATGCGGAATTGCCGCGGTGTCGAACCAACATTGCGACGCAGGCACGTGGGCCAGGCCAACAACATGCGTACCTACCTACATCATTCCAACCTGCGGATCTTCCGGGGGTCCGTCCAAAAGATTGTTGCTCTCGTCTCTGATCGCTCACCGCCCTGGCCGAAATCGCCCGAGAGACCAGGCCGAGGAAGAAAACCCACGGGTTCTAGAAGGCGTTGGATATGCAGCACCCACGCCAAGTTGCGGGCGCTGATCCCCAGTCTAGTGTAGAGTTTCCGAAGAGAAAAAAAGACGTTATGCTTGCCTCCGGCTCTCCTTCCTAACTTGGCCGGCCCGTTCCGTCAAGGAGGAGGTAGTGCAGTGTCAGCATCTTTAACGCTGCCAGGGGTCTGAATCCTGTGCGTGCAACTCGAATAATTCACATGCCTATATTTACTACCTACTTAGGCATCAGACACAGATCAAAAAGTTGAATAGCCTAAATATACACGATAGGTCAGCCATCATACCCACGCTGTGTCGCAGTTGTCTAGGCAGAAGCCTCTCTCGATGATCCCAAAGGACACACACATACTCACCTATCGGCAATCGGCCGGTTCCGTACTGCAAACCGGTATGTACGCCATGCGCCACCAATATTCCATGCAGCTAATATCATCACTTTCGGCCTCAGGCTCAAGGTCAAGCTCAGGGTCGTGGGCGGGGCGACATGTCTCTTGCAGTTTATAGTCCGGAGCCATGTGGCTTGGCGGATATCAGCCCGAGGCCTTCTAACTTGGGGCGACAACGGGGTTTTCTGGACGGTTCTGACGCCTACACTACGTGCCTAACACCCCCACGGCATTCCCGTCGTCGCCATGCCTCGGAGTTGTGTATATAGGTATCACAACCACAGCACATGGCTAGGTACCTGTAGACCGTAGTAGGTATCCAGATAAACATGCACGTCCGATGTTCCGCTCTGGCTTGGCGCGGCATGTCAGAGAATCCATGACATCACGCTATCTCGAAACGATTTCCCATGCGGGTAGGGTAGGGTAGGTAGGTGGGCAGTGTAGACAGACAGTCGTACCTAGTGTAGGTAGTGTAGTATCCCTAATCCAGAGATAGACAGATCTTTCGCGCAATGGGGTTTTCAACTTTCTCATGAAGATTACGACTCAGCCAGGGAGACTCCGCCCAACAGCGGAACCCACGTGTACATTATGTATGTATGTATGATCGAGACACGGCACAGAAAACGTACGTGCCCATGTGCAAGCCGATTGCATTAGCGCTATGTGATGATGTTGTTTGCAGGAAGCATGGTTTACCTACCTACCTCGCCTGTTCCTGAATAGGCACCGGTGGCCGCCTCTTGCTAGTCCAGGGGTTCTGTCCCGTGAGTGGCATAGCGTCTTTAGGATCAGGGCCAAGATCTTCACGTCCTCGGTTCCCTGATCGACGCACCTATTATCTCTCTAGGGCAGGTACAGCCCTCTCTAACCATCCATCCCATTCTCTGGAAATAGTGTAGGGAGTGTACCCGGAGGAGGATGCTTGTAAGCGATAGCCTCCCGATAATTATAAATTGGCACATATATTGATATGTCAGGAAGGTAAGGCTGAGTTGTCGTTCGCTAAAACGAAGCATGTGTCTTGGCATCCAAGACTTGAACTACAGGATCTCGCAGGATGGTGGTATTTACGAATCACACCCGGCTGCAGACTGCATTCATTGGCCAAGCACCTCGAGCGCATCGGCAATGCTACTTATATGATGTGTTTTATGTTTTATACCTAAGTCGGGGGTTTTTTTTTTGCTTGACAGGCGCGTGTCTCAGATCAGCGGCCATCCGCCGTATCGCTCCGCGTTACATTAAGATCAGGTCGTAGGCCGCACCACATCCAGAGCGGTATTGGCTAGGCTACGAGGTGCTCTCGATCAGGCAGTAGGTATTACTGACCCAGATCATATCGGGCTCGGGACGGCACATGGAAGGAATAGGACGACGATGGCTTTCGTTTTGTGCTGCATCTTCCCACGCCGGCTGAACATGGCTCATTATCAATCAGTACTCTGCCGTAGCAACTGGTCAAAAGAATCGGCCGAAGTGCAAGCTGCCATAGGGACATGCCGGTACGAAGTTAGCAAAAGTACTATCATGTTACTGCTACATATCCCGCCCGCGCCGAACAAGAGCCCACAAGGAGATATCAGGTTCGATTATTCTCGTCGTAGTAGTCCACACTAGCGTGCAACGCCGGAGCCGCTTGATCCCACAAGGGTTTACACTCGAGACTAAGGAGAGAGGAATTTATTCCGAGACGGAATGATACGGACACTAGAAATAGTAACCGACAAACTCGCTGATGTCTACTACCGCCGGGGCGTCCGGAAGTATCAGGACCGGTCAATTAACACGACTACGGCGCACATGCGCGGCTCTTGTATCCCGCGCCGCCCGCCCCTCCCCCCCGTTTGCATCACTATCTATATTTTGTATGTATGTAACTATTACCTAACTAATTGATAGGTTCATCTAGTGTACAATCTTAAGATTTTCGAGGCTTTACTCGTCTTCTTTTGATTTTAAGGTACTAAAAAATGGTCAGGCTACATTTCCAGCTGCTGGCTTGAAGGCTTGTGTTGCTGGATTCCAATGACAAGTTCATAGCTAACAGCTTGTTCTCACTCCTTCCTGCTTGCCCCCTTACTTGCCCACTTCCTACTTACTTATATACTTAATAACTAATACGTATAAATAGCCCGTTGTGGTTGGAGCCTATGTAAGTAATTACCTAACCTAGCTTGTAGCCAGTCGTTAAAGATGTTATTCGCAACGAACGCAAGATATACCAACTTGAAATATTAAACGTCTCTAAATTTGAGGTGATAAATTGCAGACTTGATATCCCAGACGGTTGCTAAGAAAACCAGCCCGCTTGTCTCCTATCTGAACTTCTAATTGCTTGCTTAGAAGGGAGGATTCCACACGTTGAAGGCATCCCACACCTCTTCCAGCTTATTAATCTTTTCAATGAATCGCTTATCTGCGTGTGATTTTGGCCAAGGCAGTCTTCCTCTGCGGCCTTGCGATGCTCTGGCATTGCGTATGTCTTTGTCAGTGGTTTTACCCAGGTGTTAGTATGAGTTACAACTTTCGTACGGGCTTGGATTGCCCTCTGCAACATGAATGTATCCCACAAGGGGGCCAAGACTTTGAGATGTCTAGGTACCATACCCAGCGCGCATGATCGTGGGTACCACGGTGTTGTCAAACGCGGCGAGACGGCTTTTGACGCGGTTTTTCTCTAGTACAAGCGTGTTGTTGACGATGGGATCTCGCAGATAATCCAGTGCCATGATGCAATCCTTTAGGCTCTGAAAAGCTCTCATGGCCGAGTCACGTCGAATAGCGCCGGTCCCCCACATCGCTCCCTTGCAGTTATTCACGCCTGTGTCGAGCAACCTGAACTCGTCTTTCCACCGGTCGTCCGTCCCCAGCCATACCTGAGCGACAAGCTCGATCGGGTCGTCACGCAAGCTACCGTCAACTGAGACCCTATTTTTGACATCCACCTGATACCAGAAGCCTTTCAGGTAGTTACAGAAAGCCACATTCGGGGAATTTGCGGCTGTTCGCGGGTTTGTGAAGTTCAATCCAGTTCTCTGCGTTGTTCGTACCTATTCGAAGAAGTCTCACAATAGCTGCATCTCGAGCCCATGCTCGGTCTGATACTTTTGAGTGTCTGAGATGACGGTATTGATCGTAGAGAAGGTAAAATCCAGACAATCTCCTAGGGTTCTCCAGCCGTACTTCTCGCACGCCGGGCAGTCAGTCTGCAGAGTTGACAATGCATGGTAAGCAGGCGCATGGTACGTAATCACTCCGCCACCGGAACAAAATGATTGACGCTTTGGAGTCTTTCTGTCTCTTTTTTGAAGAAGACTATCAGATACCATCTCGTCATCGTCCCAGCCCGTTTCATCACATTCCGTCGTAGGATCATTATCAACATCTTCATCTTCCAGGGGACAAATAAGATGCTGCAATAGTATGTGAAATGCGGAACCCCATAGCTCAGCTCGCTTTATAAGCCTACGCGAAGGAGGCACCGGTTGCGTGAAGCCTGTGTCCGAGCTCTTCATTGTACCATTTATAGCACAAGGCGCATCTGTCGCGTTTCCTCTCTTCCTGAACGGATCCCCAGACTTCAAGTGTTGCGGAAAAACGACGCCGTTCATCCATGGTCTGGATGAACGGTATATATCCTCCGCGACATCAAGTCAGGGCAAGTTCCACTGTCGATGATTTTTGGCTTAGAACTGGGAAGATCAGCCGTCCGCAACGACGGAAGCGCACGCATCTTCAACTTTCCACCGCGGAACAAAGTTACACCAAAATCGGCAGGTGCGAGCAGGTAGGTGGTTGCGTCCCCTTGGGCTAGTATGCCAGTATATACCTTTGTCTTTTGTATGCCTGTCTATAAGCTAGTATCATCGTCGTCAGCTAGATCCACGTCTTCTAGGTCACTATCGGAATTGGGGTCTGGAAGGGTCTGTCGGATCTCCTATGAGGCGATATCTAGAGTCGTCTCGAACTCTGCCGAGACGGTCAAACCGATATCAACTAGACCGTACAGGTTCAACTGTGGCCCTATCGTGGCATTCTGGGGACGGTAAAGGAGGCACTAGGGAAAGGAATATTAGCGATTTACTTCTTTTGCATGTAGTGGTTCATTACAAATGCTTCTAGATGCAAAACGGCTAAGATATAACCTTTGTTGAAAAAGTGACATATGAGCCCCTGAGGTCGAGAGGCTTGGTTGGGTCGTCGGTAAGAACGGCCATCGGCGTCATGCCAAAACTGGTTGGAACCTCTACAGAAGTAGCTGCTGCCGCTCGTATATAAGCGTCGAGCTGAGTACTCCCCTGTCCGCAATGAACCTCATCGTCCAGTATCTTGTTTTTATAGTCTTCTTTGATCTCGTGTCGAAATTATTGACTGATGCTTGGTTTGAGCATTTGCGATAGCTAGGCGAGGATGCTTTGTCTAAACTAACGCTGATGTAACTCATCTCGTGTTGCAAGCCCGCCATGATAGTCGTCACGGAAATCATCTTCAAGCCGCCGTCGATGCTTTCCTTTATGATCGTAGTCCAATAGTTGACGTTTAGTCTTCCTCTTCGAGGCAGCAGCAGCCACTAGCTCATCCCAGTAGTTTTCTTGGTTGAGAACCACACAGGGGTAGACATCCCGTCCAACTGTGGTCTTTGCTTCGTTAAGAGATTGGGCTTTGAAGCAGGCTCTCCGTACTTCGACAGGCCTCTACTCTCATCCATAGGGCTGTACCAACCCCCCACTCCCAGTTGCAGCTATCCAATATGCCCCTGAGCACATAAACGCTTGACATTCCTACGTCGATCATTCTAACTCTAACCCCAACTCCTACTTGCGGTGGTACCACATGCTCTATCCAACCAGGAGATACCTGCAGCCATATTTCAAAGGCTCAGGGTGTCGGTACTCAATAGCTCTTGGACGACAATCACTTTAGTGCGTGGTGCTATGACTTCTCAACTTCCGGAGCTCTCTGTATCAACAATCGCTGTAGTACATACACCGTCCAGATAGACGACACCTGTGGCCGTATTGTGCAAAGCGCCAGCATCAACGAGGCGCAGCTGAAAGCATGGAACCCAATCATTGATCTTGGTTGCTATAACCTGGCCAAAATGAATGGGACTATAGTATGCGTCTCGGCGCCGGGAAGGTCCTACGGCCCTTCAATCAGTGTAACTATCACGGGCTCATCTGGAACTAGCATCACAGCCGTGCCCGTACCGAACGACATACTAAACGACACGACGACCAGATATGCGAAGTATCACGACGTCATGGTTGGGGAGTACTGCAGCCCACTGAGTCTGAAGTACGGTATTTCAATCGACGACTTCATTACGTTGAATCCGAGCATCAACGAAAATTGCGCCAACATGTTTGCCGACGGATCCCACCTGTAAGTTTGAGTCGGGGAAACGGTACCGTGGACAGCTTTACTGGGATGCGAATGCGGTGGAGGAGATGCCTTCAGGGCCGTTGTACGCGTTGGAAATTCGAGTAAGTCCTCTTCTGACGCAGCTTGTCGTATTGACCACGCGCGAGATGGCGCCAGACTGACTGGGGGGTAGCAAGGATACATCGAGGGCTGCGAGTACGTCTTTGTCTATTACGGCATCACGCTTGCGGGTTTCTACAACTACAGTCCCGCGATCGGGCCGGATTGTATCAATCTTTGGCCGGGTAGGTCTCGTGCCCCTTTTCGTTAAGGAGCGCCTGTTCGCCTTCTTGCGTATACTGACCTGGCTGCTCAGATGACGCGTATTGCACCTCTACGGATCTGAACCCCGGCGAAAGCAGTAGCAGTACTATCAACACACCGGCACCAACGTCGGCGCCGGCCCCGTCTGCTACGCCACCTGGACAGGTACGGAGCGGCCAGGCGGCCAACTGTAACAAATGGGTCGAGGCTCAGGCAGGTGATAGCTGTTGGGCCATTGCGGACCGCACGGGCATTGAACTGGAGGAGCTGTATGAGTGGAATGACGCACTCGGTAAGGATAGCATTGATTGCAACACCATGATCTGGCCAGAGTACTAGTACCGTGTTGGCGTTCCGGCGTAAGATTCGAATGGGATGACTGTAATCGATCGAGTTCGCCGTCATAATATGACCATTATTGCTTGATAATCTTGAGTCGTTTCGCCGCAATGCCAATGTAAGTAATATCTCTCGGGGATCTAAGTCGCCCAGCCATCCTACGGCTCGTCCGGACCCCTGGAAGTTTTCGAACACCTGACGAGCTGCACGGGTATAATCTCGCCCACAGTAGCTGGCGAGTGAAGGAATTGCACACGCAGATAGTAGATAATAGCGTAACGTAGTGCAAAGACTTGGAGGTTGGCGGGGTACTGCGGCTCAAAGACACCACAGGCAGGCAAATACCTGAATAGAGACTATGACTCCTACAACATCACGGCCACAAGCATCATTCCATCAAATTTGTCGCCCTTTCTTATTCCCCCTCCTCCTGAGATGGACAAATTACCTGCAGAGATCATCGACATGATCGTGTCTCTCCTAAAGGGCAGGGGGCGCTGTCGCGATATGCCACCATCTCGCGGACATGGCAGAGAGCGGTCGAGCGACTCGTGTTTCAATCCCTTGGCATCAACAGCACCGATCAAGACCTGGACCAATTAGTCAGCGTCGTTGGCAAGCGCCGCGGTGTGCTTCGCCGTCTCTTTTACACCACCACAGAGGTTGCCTTTGACACCCACCGTATCAAACCGCGAAACCAGCAAATCGTTTGCCTCAGCAATGCCACGACGCGCAGTGTGCAGCGGCTTTTTCAAATTCTCGCTGACGAGTTTGATGACCAGCGCGGTCTGTCACTATACCTGGGGGCCATCGCGCGTTCGGAGGATGCGAAAAGTCACGAGAACAATGGCCAGCGCATCGGTTTAGTTGTTCCTACAGTCCAGAGCGTATCAAGTCTGGCACTGGTCATAGCGGGCAATGATGGACGGCTAGCTCTGAATGCCGTGGCAGACCTGGCAGGGCGACTTCCTCATCTTAAACGGCTCATCCTCTCCGGCCTTGACGTCGGCGTGACTCAATTGGAGGGCGAAGCTGCTGCCTTGTATCTATATGACCGTCGAGAGTTGGCAGAATCTCTAGGCGATGCGCATCTCCCGACCAGCTCCAGCTCCCTCTCACATGCCTCGCTTCGGCTTGGGTATCTGAGCCCGCTGAGTCTTCCTACGTTCACATATTTCGCCTTCCCCGACTGCACCGGCTTACTTGGCTACGATCCCTTGGGCGCCGCTGTGCGTAATTCGTCGTACGGTCTCGAGGAGCTCGAGGTCGAGGGAGTGTTTGACAGCTCTGTATTTTGGCCGTCCGAGAAAGAGCCTAGCAGCACTCACTCGCCGCCGTCTTGGCCACGGCTCAAGCAGTTCTCTGCCCGGCTGGGGCTGGCCACGCCGTCTGGGGGCTGGTTTTTTGATCCCACGCCATATACATACCGACGCGATGTCCCTTGCGAGGAGACATTACAGCCGCTGGTGGAGTCATGGGCTAGGGCACTCGAATCTATGCCCGTCCTCGAGCAGGCCACACTCGCCTTCGAAGTGAAACCTGAGCTCAATATGGTGGACGATTTCTCGCAGACTCGCGTCGAGGACTGGTCGCTACGATACCAGGCCCCAGGCGCCAAACTCGATCCACTCAACCGTCCCTGGGGACATGGTCTGGACACTGGCGATGCACGTTTCGCGCGGCTCTTCTTCAAGAATTGCGGGAATTGGCGACCGAGTGATGCCACAGTTGAAAAGTTGCGCAAGTTGGTGGAATCTAAGTTTGGCACGCGCCTCATTGAGTATACCGTGGACATACAGTATAATGTTGAGAGGATATCGCCAGGCTAATCAGTTGTTATTAGACAACGTGTAGAATATTCCCCGTAATAGAGAGATAAAAGCATCTAGACCGAAATAAATTCCAGCAGCTATGAGGTAAAACAGGTCATTGGCACACTGGTAGGTAGTTTGTTGATGACTGTGTGCCGGCTGGGAGTAGGACGTGGCTTTCCGTAATTTATTAGCATATACGTCTGTTTCTACGACAGTCGGGGCCAGAATTGAGGAGCCGGTTTAGGTTGACCTTCGTAGTCCCTCGTGAAACGCGCTGCGTTTACTTCAGACTCAAGCGACTTATTGACGCTAGCTGGTTTGCTGTTGCGGCTCTACCTCTCTTTACAGAGTACCTAGTTTCTCCTATTAACAAGCTTAAAGAAAAACCCTAACATCAACTGCATTTCTACACTTGATCTTTTGAAAGGAAATTAGAAATCACCTGGGCGTAATTGTACTATATATCTATTTATATATCAAGACTACGGTTCAGTCGTACTTCGTACTAGTTAATAGATACCGTGGCCCAAGATTATTCCCATCAAGCTTTATAAGGTACAGACCAGGAAATACATGTACCCATTCCTCTTACTTTGCTTGATGTTACTCTAAAGGTTATTGTCACTATGGTACCCCAGACATTTCACATCTAAGTGAGCCAGGATTTCCGCTTGGAGTCTATACCACCTACCTATCTTATGATTTCTTGTTTTCTACGTTGAGTCTTAAGATCTACCGGTATCTATTTGCAAGTGCTTCGTACCTCAGGAGCTAAGAGTTATAATCTTCGCAGCTTACTTCACCATCGCTCTATCTCCCTGGGTCAATTATGACTGCCAAGGTAAATGAACTGTGCAAGGTATTGTAATTTCGCAGGCAATCGCCTAGAACCTGAAGCCACGACCAGTGCCACGAGGATGGTTGTCAATTGCTTGCCTATCTGTACTAGGGACCATGGCAGTTGCTTAGCGTACTGTGATATGGTATGCATGTGCATATCTAGTATATGAGTCTGGAAATAAAAGGACTGGGGAGAGCATATGACCCCCACCTAGGTTGATGAAATCTCCATCGTTTTGAACGTCCACAACACGTACCGTTATAATTATAAGTACCTATAGAGACCAGGCACGAGGTAGGTATCTGTATAAAGTAAAAGAGTGGTCTTCATCGGACGGTGCTTCAGGCCGACCAGGCCGGGCACATATCTATGTCTCTGCCTACGAAGTACGAATACCCAGGTAGCTTACAAGGACGGTCTCTTACAACGTACTTCGGAGGTTAGGCTGAGAACAGGGGTCGTCATGTAGTTTCTTGCTTCCCCGGGTGGGGTTCATTGTGGGGAGCTTCCTTTGTGCATTATCCGTGCCCTGTGCAGTCCACATGCTATGCACGCCAAGATGTGATATTGATAGCAACGCTCTGCGGCTAAGTTGACCGATGAAGCCTAACAAGCCATGGCGAGGATGTACTGTTGCAGTGTAAATACATTATATTCAATACCTACCCAGCTGCTGTTATTGTCATGATCGAAGTAGGTAGGTACACGGCACGCATTGCGTTGCCCGATACCACGTCTTCATCGGAAGTGGTTGAGGCTAAACTCTAAAATCCGTCGACGAATAAATATATCGGGAGAGTTGTTTTCGTCTCAAGTGAGAAACTTAGGCCCTCCTCGTAAGCAGTGTATCCCTGCTTCGTTTCTTTAAGCGAATTCGGGCCTCCACGCCACCCGGGTTGTCACCCAAGGTGACATTGATTTGCTGTTCAACCCTTCTACCCTTCCAGAAGACAACTCGCATCGGCCTCAAGACAAACTCGTGCTGGAGCCGAGGCGCCCGACGCTCTGGATTGGATGTCGTAGTGCGACATCCTAGCGAGCATCGGTACATTAGTGGTGGATTCTCGTGGCGTGGCCTTGCTCTCTCCGCTCCGCACAGATCGCTTCCATGCCTGGAGTTTAAACGTGCCAGGCCGTTGATCATTAAGGCACACTGCCTAGGTACTTGGCTCGGATGAGTCTGAAACAATGAAGCTGCGCCACAAGCTCACGATAATCACATACAACCTTGTGTCTGCTTGTGTACACTACACTCTGAGATACACTTGAGCTGCCCTTGTCCACAGTGTAGATATCTCTGGTACGCGTTGCTCCACTGGATTTCTTGTCAGAATAATACTTGTGTATGTCCAAATTAGTGCAAAGAATTTCGGACAAAGTTCCTACAAGAGGGTACTTAGTACTGATCACCCGAACTTAACAAGATAAAGATCGACATGGTGCGAGAACGGACGTGCTTTACCTGGCCCATATGATTTAGAGACGGTACCTTTTTACGTTTCTTTCCCCTGCACCCTTAATTTACCCTCGTGTTGATTTTCCAGAGAACGAGTCCACATGGATAAAAGAGACAACGCCAAGTCAAGTCGAGAGCCTCCATTTCTAAAGAGTGGGCTACGAAGTACCTTACCTACTAATCAAGGTACAAAGTACGAAGTATTACACTACCAACCTATTATAAAATTTGCGACACAGTGTCCCTACATGGTCTTGGGTATACTACACAGGTTGTCTCGTTATTATTGACCTAAGAGCACAGTATGTATAATCAATCTTCTGAGAGCGAATTTCAGATTCTTAGTCGACAAACACTTAATAAATGAAAAGCAGGTTAGGTCGGTACGGTACGCTACAAGGGTTCTCTGAACGAAAACATGGAACAGAGTAGGTATTAGTATACAAGTATAACTGTCCATCCGAAAGTGGCAAGGAGCCGATAGATGGGCTGAGCTTCTGGCCTGAGAAAGGAAATAGGAAGACCGGGATGATAGCTCGCGCATGCGCTAAGGCCCCCTCTCATGTGGTGATGGGACCCATCTGTAATAAAATTCCCTGCACGTTGGACAGCTTTCACTTCTCGTGTACCAGTATGGTTGCAGTCCTGCCAGGGGTATTCGTACGCTTCGCGAGGCGATTATACATCCGCTGGTGATAAGAGCGGCTGTCATTGCTGGATACAGTATCTAGGCGAGCATGCATCTTTCCTTCATAGCCGATTGGCTATCCTGTCGCTATTAACCACCAATCAATCCCCGCGCCACTTCACTTCCAACTCCTATTTGCCTGCAAAGCACGAAGTACGGTTGAATGTCGTGTACACTATGAAGCACATTTTGCGAATCTGGCAGGCCAAAGCGTGATACCTATCTTACATATCGTATACCGACCCAGGCTAGGTACTCTACTATCCTCAGCGTCTCTTAACTAGTGCACGCTACTCTGATTTTGGATGTGATCCCTAATAACCCAGCAAGCCTAGCAGCCAACCACGAGGCAGGGATGCGCGGCCCCTTTTTCAGATGGCTCTAGAATAGTTCATGGGGCCTTGGCAAGGAGCAACCGCCTCATTAGCAGCTCCCGGCCGGTTCCTCTGACCTCACTTTTGACAATGCTCAACCTACTTTTTCCTCGCCCCGAGACACGGGGTAGCAAGTAGGTGGCATATTGTGAGACATATGGTCTGCGGTGGACTTTACGTCGAGCGTAGTCGTCTTCGGATGCATGTCTTGGTTAGCGAGAGCTGGAATACAGCGACTGAATGCATGATGTATCATTGAATATTGAAATTCTGGTCAAAGTATCTCCTCATAATCTACCTTGTTGGTAGACGATCTACCTACCTCCTGCAGGTTCCCTAGTGCAGAAGAGCTCCATTGTAATATTATCGTACATAGTACGAAATACCTACCCGGACTTGTCCTGCGCCGGTATCTGGGCCGGGGCATCTCTACGAAGTCCTGGTGTGGGTATCAACATAACTTTTCAGAGTAGTGTACTTGTAGGTCGGCGGACGTGCACTCGGCACTCGTCATGCTACCATTGTGACATGCCATCCTTCGCTGCGTATTTTCCTCTTGCTTATCCCCTGCCGCTCATTAAAGCTTGTTGGCTTTGACAAGACAAGCCTAGGTACAGACGGACGTTAGAGGCAAAGGGAAACTGACCGCGATCGACATTGGTGGTGTACGTCGCGTGTGAGGCGGAGAACCTTCGCCTGCCTGTCTACAACCGTTTTTTCCTATCTTCTTCAGTTTCGAGGGAATCCATGCATCCTGACGCCGGCGCTCTACAGCCATTTCTTACAATTTAATAGCCACGAACCGAAGTCACTCGTTGTTGATGGGAAAAGATCAGTACTGAGATAATAACGACCGCTGTCCATTACGACGTAGAATTGAAACGGCCCGGTTCTTCGCGACTTTCCTGCCCAGGTTTATGCGAGAATCTAGGTTACCTGGTCAATAGCTGCCACATTCCCCAAACCCATTGGCGAGATAGATAATAGTGAGGCCCTCCCCTTCAAATCAATACGACTGCAACGTCGCCGGGTTAAAGCTTACAATGCAACGTGCTGCAGGTCCCGGCTTCGACGACCACTCACTGAACATTACCCCACGAGCTCCCATCGACTTGGTCGACTATAATAGGTGCCCTTATGAGAATGGACCCCGTTTCGATTCGTGCATGATATTGGTATGCTTGGGGGCGCTTGACAGGTCATCGCGCTGCGAAGCCTTAGTCACTTATCTGGTATAACTCGTCAAGGACGCGCATCACTGAACATTCAGAGAGGGCGCTGATATCGGCTTGACGGAGGGATCGAGAATACTGTGGAATAAACGCGACACGGTGAGTAGTGTCTACACTCGAGTGATGTTTGTTATCCATCATCTTATTAGCATCGAATTGGTCGATATGGGACTGGTTGATCTGGTACCTCATTGAGTGGTGAGGCACAGGATATTGACCTCTGCAGTAAAGGACCATGGAAACATTGATCCCTTACAGAGCAACTCACCTTGTGCGACTTGTCTCAAACAGAGACGTTCCCAAGTGAACACAGTCCGCCTCGGTGTTTGATAGGGGCGAATCACAAGCAATCTGTACTAACGGTGGGGCCAGATACGAATGCCTGCTACGAAGATACTTGGAGCTGTCGAAAGTGAAGTGATCACTTCAAGGTCCGGGGCCTTGTTTCGCTACCGAAGCCGACTTACCGGATACTATACCTATAGGAAGATCGCCGTGCGGACCTGAATGTTGTTTTCCTCAACTCTCGAGCTCTCAAGCTAGGGGCTGTTAAGAGTGCGTATGAATGCAACCAGACATGGCCACCCGGGAAACGGAGAACGGGTTGCACGGTGCTGCCGTTGCGGCGTTGCCAACCCCAACAGACACCCCATATCGGACGCCGTCTCGAGCATCGAAAAAGTCGCGGCGATCTGTGACCCCTCCGGGAATTCCCTCCACCTCCCCTCCAGCCCTACCGAACGACAAGATCGAGAAGAAGAGCAGCAAGCATGCCTCGAAGGAAATCGTATTCGATGACAATTTCAGCATTTTGGACCCTCGCCGTTTTACACCGACATTGCATGCGAACCTGGTGTCGGAGATTCTTGCCTTGCGCCGAGATCAGGAGGATAAGCTGAAGATAATCGAAAATTTGGAAACATCTCTGCATACCGTGTATGGGGAGAAGGATGCGCTGCAATCAAATTTGTCGGACACGACAAAGGAGTCTCGGTCTCTCAAGCGGCAACTAGCTTTACTCGAAGGAGGGACCTCGTCAGCATTGGGTGAGCTAGTGCGGGAGCGCGAGGAGGCTGTCGAGACAACTGCTGAAGCAAAACGCCGGCTTGAGACGGCGCAGAAGAGAGTTCGAGCCCAGGAAGAAGATTCACAACGAGTCCATGATCTCTGGGCGAAAGAGAGGGATGGCTGGGAAGAGGAACGACGGAAATTCGAACGAAAACTGCATGTTGCCGAAACCCGACTGAAAGCAGTTCTCCAGGAAGTCGAAACCCTACACGCTGCTCGACCAAATGGTGTCAACCGTGGGGTGGATAGTGAGGCCGAAGAAAATGATGGCGCAAGTGTCCGTACTCAAAGTATAACGAACAGCATTCGCTTCTCTACAATTAGCGCCGCAGGCATTGCACAAGCCAACGGGGTCAGCCTAGCTGATGAACTGAACTTTGAGGACGACGATGAGGACCAGACAGATCAAGAAGGCCGCTACAGCGTGCTTTCGAACGCTGGGCATCATCGTAATATGAGCCGCGGCAGCATCGCGTCTATAACAACTCATCGACGAAATCATAGTATCGACAGCCCTGTTCGTCCTGGAAGCGTGGCCCAAGGAAGACTGCATATGATTCCAAGTGTGCTAGGAAGGCTTGAGGGCGGCATTCAAGAAGATGAAGAGATCCAAGTGCCTATGCAGAAACCGGAGTACACGGACACGGCAGTGCAGTACTCGCCACCTCCTTCACCTAAGATTGTTCCCTCAATACCCTCGATTCTAGATCCCCCAGGGGTGGCCGAGGGTCGATCCAATGCGGAGGCCCCTTCACACGGTGAGATGGAAGTCGAAGCGAATCAGCGCCGAAAGCGAGTCCAGCTTAGTCGCCTGAGCGGGATCGATGCTTCTAAAATCATTACACACTCAATGGTGTCATCTGCATCACAAACAGCTGAGCCTCTGAGTCCTCCAAGAACACCGCTCTCTCCAGCGACAGAGACTTTTGCTTCCGAGTTGAAGCCCAATCCCACCGAAACAAAATCGATTGCTACGCAGACTGACAAGATTCCTACTCGCAAGGTGGTGGCCCCCTTGCCGATCCCTAGTATCAGCATTGTCCCTCCAAGTTGTCCACCAACGCCTCGGGAGCAAACTTTTTCCCGACAATATCAAGACGCCGGCTGTCAGGTCTCCATTCTGAAACCCAGAGCCGCCGAGGTTCAGTCTGTTGCGGTTCAGACCGAAGAAATTCGAGTTGACAAGAGACTGGATAAACTGCCCAGGCATCTACATCCCTCCGCTATCACATCTCGGCCGTCGTCTCCTGTACCGAACCCAGATGCAGAAGACAAGACGTTCACTCCCGTACCTGGACAGCTCCCGGCTCGAAACCCTCGGCGACTGGCGAATAAACACAGCTTCATGAATGGCTCGATAGTATCACCGCTGGCCTCGCCGTCTTTGGTCGAACCAGAGACTCACGACAATTACCCCGGCAATAATGATAATGGTCCTCTTTCTGCGGATAATGCGCCGGTGCGACGACCTCCCCGTATCAGCAGCCTCTTCGCCGGCTTTGACGCAGTCAGTTCTGACGAGGTAGATGAGTTTGGAGACGGAGACCTGAGCGATTCGGAATATCAAACTGCGCTTTCCGCTCCTAAACCAAGTAGCCATTCCAATCGACATGGGAAGCGGTCCAGTGTCTCAGTGGGCTCTATGTCGCCAGACTATTTCAGGACGCACACGCGAGGAACGCGGGGTGTTTCGAGGCAATTCGGGGACTCCGAGGCATACGGCGGGTTCTCCCCGGTTGATTTGCACGATATCTCGATCCGCAAACCATCGTCGCGGCCGCCATCGGTTGGTCTGAGCTCAAGCTCGCGGGCAAGCATCATGAGAAAGGGCGCGATGATTCAAAATGGCATTTCCTCATACTCCGCCCGGTCGCCCAGCCCTAGCCTCCCTGACATTCAAGAACCCCCGTTCCCTATCCCCACGAGAGCAAGCTCAAGGCAGCCGACTTTTACGGCAAGTGCTCCGAGCGATGGCTCGCGCAGCCCATCACGCTACGGGAGTGGCTGGCATCGACGAGGCGCGAGGAGCAGCAGCCACAGGAGCAACAGCGTTCGAAAAGTCCGTTCCGCAACTGCTTTACCGCGAGGTGGTCGATATCGTAGGCACGGCAGTCGCTCACCTCCCATGACACCGTCTGAGGAGGCACCTGAGAGCCCTCAATTGCCGCCTTTGCCACATAATGACATTACAACTCCACGAATCCGCGGTGCCAGTAAGACGCGATATAAGACCCACAGATCTCAACCGTCCACGAACACGGCCAACACTGAATCCACCAATCCAATTCCCGGGAGTGGTTCGCAACAGGTTTCGGGTGTTGTGGAGGCCATCGCCCAGACCATGGTTGGTGAGTGGATGTTTAAATATGTTCGGAGGCGCAAGTCCTTTGGAGTGGCAGATGGTGGCGGACGAGAGGAGAACAGCAATGACCGCCACAAGCGATGGGTATGGCTAGCTCCCTATGAGCGGGCTATTCTCTGGAGCAGCAAGCAGCCGGTTTCTGGTACTGCTTTGATGGGAAAATCTGGCCGGAAACGTAAGTCATGATATTTTTCTCTTCCGTGAACCGCACTCACATTGCTCCAGTTACTATCCAGTCAGTTCTCGATGTCAAGGACGATAACCCGGTTCCCAAGGGCGAAACCCAAATATTCAACCGGTCTATCCTCATCCTCACTCCGCAGAGAGCCTTGAAATTCACTGCCACCTCGGCCGAACGCCATTACGTGTGGCTCATGGCACTCTCTTTCCTAGCTCATTCCCAACAAGCCGTGCCCGAGATCACACCGACGCTCGCGCCTCCCAAGGCCGTACCCGGCCCAGATCCCGAGTTGGCCAAGGCGAAGCCGAGACGGGGTGGCATCCGTGATTCCATCCGCCTCACGAAAGGGAAGAACCCGACATTGATGGCGCGTCATGACCATAACGCAGGGCCCCGTCTGCAGGAAGAGCCAGAACCGGTGCCAGCATTCCCCGCACATGTTAACATTGATGGGCTGGCGTCAATCCCTATCCACCAACGTGAGCTATCTGTAGATGCCGCCGAGCCACCCATGATCCCTCGGTTCCACGGCCGGGGCCAAGGGCGAGCACACGAACGTTCCAACCAGGCGGTGGTCCACGGGAGAAAGAGGAGCAACACTGGAGGCCACGTTCCGCCGCCACTGTCATTCCGTGGCTTCTCTCCGCCAGCGAGCTCGTTGCACGCCTCTAGCAATAGTACTGCAGGGGCCAGCATCGATACGGCAGGCTCCTCCGAAATCTACGGACATTCGCAAGTGTCAAGCAACATGACATGGGGCATGAGCACGGCCGGCTCCCAACGCACGTCGGAGGCGTCGTCGAGACCCACGGGCAACTTCTTCGAGGCGATCGGCACCGTGCGGATGGAGGCGTTCATCAGCCCCATCTCGTTCTCCAAGCACGATGACCAGCCAGACGAGAGCGAGCAGACGCGGCACAGAGCCCGGCGGCAGAGCAAGGAGCGTCGCCGTCGCCGCAGCCGCAGCCGACACCGAGACAGTTACACGTTACGTGGCACGCGGGGGACGGACTCGTCGTATCATACCGGGAGCCGGGGACGAGGAGAGGAAGACTACTTCCGCGAGGATCCCTTCAGGGGATTCTGAGATTCTGACCTGTGAGGAGATGACGACCTCTCGTTTTACACCCCTTTTTTCATAGAGCTATATATGTGTGTGTGTATGTTTATCGTTTCGAAAATGACGGCGGATGACACCGATAGATACCCTCGTTTTGCACATTATCTTTGCCGGCTCTGCATTTCTTTTCTGTCCTGTTCTTCCCCTCGACGGCTGGGGATCTCTACGGCCATTTCACATCTATGCTTCTCGGAGCACGCCCGATCAGGAGTTTGGGGGAGTCTGGAGGAGTCTTTGGATAGGCAATGTCTCTGAGAAGGGCCAGGGCGTATGTAGAGTTGTGGCCGCAAGAGAGAGGGAGTAAGAGGGAGAAGGAGAAAGTCAGAGTTGTGCGTGTATAAATATTGAAGCCTTGTATGAAATAAGCCCTTGGATTTTGCCTGGTGTGGAAATGGAAAACTTGATGGAAGGGAAGGTCCAGAAAAAAAGGGAGAGGTGTAATGATGTGAGCACAGCCTTGTTACCTCACTAACGGCAGGAGCTCACCACTTCTCTCCTACCTACAGTACCTACCTACCTTGAGGTTAGGTATATTCCAAGACAGCCATCAACAGGCGACTTCTTCTTTGTCAATACTTATATACATAAAGTACCTTTGCATTATGGAGATGATTTGATTTGCGCCATTTGTTACATTGCAGCTGTTTTATTTACATTCTTCATAGTACACTCTGATCATACCGTGAAATAAACAATAGCTTAGTGTGCACAGAATATACAAAGAATAATTAAATAAAATCTTACTCCTGGCAATTCTATGACATGGTGTGTAGGTAAATCAGCTGTAACATGGAGTTACTAAGCGCCTACTCCATTACATGTAAGCACCTTCGAGACAAAGCACTCAGTATCTTAAGTAAATTATAGATCAGAGCTCCAAGATACAAGTACTTATCTCATTGAATGTTGATGAGGGAGGCACTCCCTGGGCCGTATTCAAAGAGGTATAATGTAGGTACCTAACCCTTTAGCCGCGTTACAATGTCACAACAACCCCGCCATCCCGCCATACTTAGCTGCTGTTCCGTTGGTGGGGCGTGCTGCAGGTAACACCCGTGACCCTTCATCTCGGTCTATCTATATCAGGTACCAACTTTCCAGCCCAGAAAGGAAGTTCTTGATGACAGTCCCTCGATCTATCAACATTACACTTCTCACCTGCCCCTACGCCACAGCAAACTGCCAAAGCCAAAGCAACTTTGCTCCCTGTATTTACCTTTGACTGTGACAACTTCATTCTCTGAATCGATATACACCTCAACACGTTCTTCTTTTGCAACTCTTCATTTAGCGCAACAGGGACCGCCTCCAGTCCTATATCCCCATCACCCCCCGGCGCCTCACACTCGGCCGTCTCGTACTGGTTCCTTGTGCCTCACAAACAACCTGCGCGATATATCGCAGTACCAGCTGCCAACATGTTGAAAATATGGTCTATGGTAAGAACTGCACAGGAAACGCGGCATGGTACGGGTACGGTTTCTAACTTGATGTGCAGAAAAAGGAGCAGCAAAAGCAGGAAAATGCGGATGCTGCCGGAGGAAAGAAAAAGAAGGTGACAGCAGCCCAGCTGCGGGTACAAAAGGGTATGTTATTCTGTTCACATCAGAGCTGCTAGGAGTAGTCTTGGATCCCTGCGCTTTTTGTCTCTTGTCTTGCATCCCTCAACAAGATCTTGACTAACCATGGCGGTTCTGGCTTGTCTTTCGTGGCAGACCTCTCCGAACTCTCCTTAGGCACGACCATGAAGACAGAATTCCCCGACCCGGACGATATCCTCAACTTCATCCTCGAGATCAAGCCCGACGAGGGCGTCTACACTGGCGGCCGATTTACCTTCACCTTCAGCATGGCCCAGAGCTACCCCCACGAGCCGCCCAAGGTGCGCTGCCAGCAGAAGATCTACCACCCCAACATTGACCTCGAGGGCAAGGTGTGCCTCAACATCCTGCGCGAGGACTGGAAGCCTGTGCTGAACCTCAATGCTGTCATTGTTGGCCTGCAGTTCCTGTTCCTGGAGCCAAACGCGTCCGATCCGCTCAACAAGGAGGCCGCCGACGACCTCCGCGCCAGTCGAGACAGCTTCCGCAGGAACGTGAGGGTTTCCATGGCGGGCGGCTCAGTGCGGGGGACCACGTACGACAATGTCTCCATATCCCAGGGCAGGCGTTAGGCGTTAGGCCCGCAGATGATTCCTAGTGGATATACCCTTATGTGAACGCAAATAGCCCGTGCTGTTTCGACTTGGCCCCGAACTGTCAACACCTCAATCGCATTCACATGTGCACCAATGGCGGGGGCTCTCTGCATAGCGTAGGAACACGGAAGGGGAAGACTTGTCTCTAGGGGTGCCTTTCAAAGACGGGCAATGATGACTTATGCGCAGCCACGGATATCTAGAATTTGAGGTGCCGATTGGCACTGGTTATTTGTTTCCTTTTCACTATCACAGCATTGGCGTTTGCTCCAGGGAAGGACGGAATCCACATTTGAGGAATATACTTGCCTTGCCCACCCACGCTTTCATACTGGGTTAGACTTGGAGGACTTCATAGGGTTAGGGAGCCACACGAACTAGGAGGCCAAATGAATAAACAGACAACTTGAGCCAACAACACATACACATACACACAGACACACATATATGCAGAGACGCAGGTAAGGCTCCCGATCCTTTTGCAGTTGTAACGTGACATGAAAGATGACCACTGTCTCTGTACAAGGCACCATACACTACCTCATGATCAATAAATAGAGTATTGTGAATAGAAGACAAGATTTGGCGGTCTACAACTCACTTTAGCTCCCAAGTTGTCTGTGTGTTCAATTAGTCAGTTACTAACTTCGGTCCGGCTTTTTACCCACCTTCAGTCCTCTTAAGCTGATTAAGTCATATAGGCATGCAGACAAATGAGTAACTAAAGCTGCAAGGCAAGGGCAAGAGAATTCCCCTACGTGCTCGGCGACCCAAATACGTGAAACACGTGCCTATTCAAACAAGCTGTGACAGACACCATCGTGCTTGAAGAAGTATCCAGACTCGAAGCTGTGCCTGCTTTTATTATGACCTAGATGTTCACTTACCTGACCTATGGGATTTTGTGCAGAATAAGAGTGGTTAGAATAGGTGGGTAGGTAATTATAGATACTTATATAGATCGAGAGATTTACGGGAGATAATATTGAGGTGTGGGAGTACTTCAGAGACTGAACAACTCAACTTGAAGTTTCGATGGATTGTCTTGGCACAGACGTTGACGTGCAGTAATGCCCTGTTCAGAAGCCCTGTTAGACGAAGATGCGCTTCACATGTTAGAGGCTAGGTATCATGATACCCTGACTGTCCCTTGTACTTCCTAAGTGGGAACAACTGAGGCGGAACTTAGAGGGATTGGCCTTCTGAGCCAGAAGAGGGGCAACATGTACATAGGCGTACTTACTTACGCAGGACGAAGTAACTTTGCACCAACGTTTGTACAATGCTGTACCTAAAAAGAAGTAAAAGTACATATCCTGTCCGGCAAAATAGGTACGGGCTACCGGCAGGCTTCTAAAGCCAATCCCCCCGCCAATGGGCGTTCGCAAGTTCGCAATTTCCGACTCACCGCCGCCGAGATCGCTCTCATCCTTTGCAGCTCCCATCCACTATCGGAAAGCTGGCCCAAACACCAAATTCTCACAAAAGCTCTTGGTCTGGTCCATTTGACTCTAGATTCCATCTTTGGCCACAAAATTGGACACCTACCTCCTCCCTCCTCCCTCATTGAAGGAAGCATCATACATACCAGGCGATACCTGAGCTCTGAATTGATTCTCTCCGTCTCGTCCCTGACATAGATAGGTATACTGACCACGTCGGCGCCTCGTCTCCCCGTCCCCCTCCACTCCCAATATCTCCATCCCATCAGCATGGCCTCGAGAGGATTCTCCAGGGCTCTCCGCAGCCAGGTGGCCCGTCAATTGGCCTCGCCCGTGGCCCAGCGACGGTCATTCGTCGCCGCCACTCATCTCGTCAGAGCTACTGCCGTCCAGGCTCGTCCTGCTGTGGCCGGCCTTGCTCAGCAGCAGATTCGTGGTGTCAAGACCATTGACTTTGCTGGCGTCCCCGAGGAGGTATACGGTAAGCTTGTTCTTGCACTCTCTGTTCAATTACTGTTCACTCTCTGTAAGCCGGGTACATTTCAGAGCTATTGCTAACCCCTCTTCCTAGAGCGTGCCGACTGGCCCAAAGAGAAACTTCTGGTAGGTCCCAAGTTCCCTCCGCTTACCATAATCACGATCGACATGGTATGGATATGGTCGCATTGGCTTACCATCCCCACAGGATTACTTCAAGAACGACACCCTCGCCCTGATTGGCTACGGCTCTCAAGGCCACGGTCAAGGCCTGAACCTCCGCGACAACGGGTTGAACGTCATTGTTGGTGTCCGCAAGAACGGCCAATCCTGGAAGGATGCGGTACAGGACGGCTGGGTCCCCGGCCAGAACCTCTTTGAGGTCGATGAAGCCATCGGCAAGGGTACCATCGTCATGAACCTCCTCAGTGACGCTGCCCAGAGCGAGACGTGGCCTGCCATCAAGCCCCAATTGACCAAGGGCAAGGTATGTTATATCAAGAGACTCCCCGAGGTTGACACCACCTGGCTGACACAGTCCCGCAGACTCTGTACTTCTCTCACGGCTTCTCTCCCGTCTTCAAGGATGTGACCAAGGTCGACGTCCCCAAGGACATTGATGTCATCCTCGTTGCTCCCAAGGGCTCCGGCCGCACCGTCCGTTCGCTCTTCCGCGAGGGCCGTGGTATCAACTCCTCGTATGCCGTCTACCAGGATGTCACTGGCAAGGCCGAGGAGAAGGCTCAGGCTCTCGGTGTTGCTGTTGGCAGTGGCTACCTCTATAAGACCACCTTCGAGAAAGAGGTGTACTCTGACCTCTACGGTGAGCGTGGTTGCCTCATGGGCGGCATTCACGGCATGTTCCTCGCCCAGTACGAGGTTCTCCGCGAGCGCGGCCACAGCCCCAGCGAGGCTTTCAACGAGACCGTCGAGGAGGCCACCCAGAGTCTGTACCCTCTGATCGGTGCCAACGGCATGGACTGGATGTACGAGGCATGCTCTACCACGGCCCGTCGTGGTGCCATCGACTGGACTCCCCGGTTCAAGGACGCCCTCAAGCCCGTCTTCAACCAGCTGTACGACTCTGTGATCGACGGCTCCGAGACCAAGCGATCGCTCGAGTACAACAGCCAGAAGGATTATCGCCAGAAGTTCCAGGCCGAGATGGAGGAAATCCGGAACTTGGAGATCTGGAAAGCCGGCCGCGCCGTCAGGTGAGCATGAAACACCCCGAACGGCTTTCTACGAGCTATGGTCTAGGTCATAATAACTAACTTGATATCACAGATCTCTACGGCCCGAGAACCAGAAGTAGACGCAGTAGCGAGGCGGGCGGCGTTGGGAATGTATTGGTTTGGGACACAAAATTTGGCGGTGCATAACTCGGAGGTGTTTACGTGATGGCAAAACTTTTTGTACTTGTATTCAGGATTCCCCAGATATCATATAGCTTGCGAGGACCAAAGGGATTAAGTCCAAAAGTTATGTCGAGTCAGCAATGTTACTACTACTACTACTATATTCAATTTCCCATATTACGTATTTTATCGTCGTTGGACACGCTTTGCGACTACGCGCGAAGCTTGGGGTTGGTTCCCTTTCCGTTATCGGAATGCGTGCTCACGCCAGTCGGAGACGTAATGGCTTCGGGAGTGGACGGGGCAATGAGGAGTAACCCCGGGAAGCGCTGCTCGGGGACGCCTGGGAATTTTAACCTGATATACTCGCTAAATTAGACATAAATACGAGCTCGAAACAGTCCTGCGAGGCACACAGGTCACGACTACGCATATGCGCCTACGGAGTCTCGTCCCGTCGTAAGCAAGGGTCTCGAGCTTAGAAAGCCCAGATTCACGATCTACAATACATAACCAAAAAGAAAACGAGGACGTAACAACATCTCTAAAAAAAGAGGGAGGGGAAGATCGACGAAAGGAATAAGGATAAGAGGAATTAACTAGTTTTGAACAAGAAGAAGGAGATAGAAAAGAGAAGGAAGAAAAGAGCGGGAGTCCAAGTAGTCACGAGACGATACGATACGCAACGAGACGAGACGAAAACGAAAACGAAAACGAAACGAATGGCTGATCCCTCGACCTCGCCGCCGCTGACGCGGGCCTCGGTTCTCGAGGCGCGCGAGCTGATCCGGGAGTTCGTGCACCACACGCCGACGCTCACGAACGCGACGCTCGACAGGCTCGCCTCGACTCCGCGGGGCGAGCATGTAACTGAGGGTGCAGAAGGGGGAGCAGCAGCAGAAGGAGAGGAGGGGAGGGAGGGGAGGAGGCCCGCGCACCCCCGGATACGACTGTACTTCAAGTGCGAGAACCTCCAGCGCATCGGCGCCTTCAAGATCCGCGGCGCGTTCCACGCCCTCGAGCGCCTGAAGAGGGAGCCCGGGTGGGAGGCCGGCGGCGGCAGGGAGAGGGGCGTCGTCACGCATAGTAGTGGTGAGTTGAGTCCTGAGCCCTGGACGTCGCGTCACGTTCTCTTTTTCTGTGTATATTTTTTGACTGTTCTGCCGATGTGGTGCTTGAGGAGTAGAGGTGTTTTCATCCCCCTTTTCTGCTTCTTACTTTCTCTTTTGTCTTATTGGGAATCCGGGCACATGTAAATGTTACATCATACCTATGCTCGTCTCGTGGTATCTTGCCATATCCCAGGCTTCCAGCTGCGACTGAGCTAACAACGACATGCATCGACAGGCAACCATGCGCAGGCGCTCGCGCTCGCGGCACGCACGAACGGAATACCGGCCCACATCGTGATGCCGACGATCTCCGCCAAGCCGAAGATCGCGGCGACGAGGGGCTACGGCGCGAATGTCGTGTTCAGCGGCAGCACCAGCGTCGAGCGCGAGGCCGTCGTCGCAAAGGTCATAGAGGAGACGGGCGCGCGCCTCGTCCCGCCGTACGACCACCCGGACATCGTGCTCGGCCAGGGCACGCTGGGTCTGGAGCTCCAGGAGGACGCCCAGGCCATCATCGCCGCCGCTGTTGCAGGTTCTAGCGTCGAGGCCTCCTCGCAGCCGACAAACGACAACTACCCGGCGGAGCTCGGCTTCAGGGCCCCCGCGACACGGCCCACGCTGCCGGCGAGCAAGAAGACGCGGCCGGCGCTCGACGCGATCCTGGCGCCCTGCGGCGGCGGCGGCATGCTCTCGGGCGTGGCGCTGTCGTGCGAGGGCACGGGGATCCGCGTGTTCGGGTGCGAGCCGTGGTTCGAGGGCGCGGACGACGGGAAGCGCGGGTACGAGTCCGGGGTCAGGGTGGAGGCGGTCTCGACGCTGACCATCGCCGACGGCCTGCGCACGCCCGTCGGCCGCGTGCCCTGGGACCTGATCCACGGGCGCCGGCTCGTGGCGGGCTTCTACAGCGTCAGCGAGGACGAGATCGTCGCCGCGCTGCGCCTCGTCTACGAGCGCCTGAAGATGGTCGTCGAGCCCAGCGCCGCCGTGCCGCTCGCCGTCGCCCTGTTCAACGAGGACTTCAGGCGCCTCGCCGAGACGGAGGGCGGCGAGGACGGCTGGGATGTCGGCGTCGTGTTCAGTGGTGGGAATATTGGGTTGGAGGCGCTCGGGAAGCTGTTTGCTGAATCTTAGACGGAGGAGGAGGAGGAGGGAGAAGAAGAAAAGGGGGAAGAGAGGAAGAGGGAGAGGGATGTAAGGAAAGCTGTAAATGCCTATTTACATAGGGGTATCTCTGTGGCTTTACATGTTACATCGGAATCGAGGAGCTATTAGGCTGAGCCAGACCAGCAGGAGAAAAGGGGTAGTGGGTTTATGAATCTCATGATAAGGTTTAAATATGTTCCTGCTACGTAGCTGCGCCTGAATCGATCAATCAATCAATCACGTCGTCGCACCGTCATAGTACCACATAACTCTAAAATTACCCTTGACTGGGATCAGGATGTAACGGTGGCTTGCTGAGCGACGTCCTGCCATCCTCCTGGGTAAATAAATACTTAAACTTAGCCAAAGTACCAACCAAGCCACCACCTTTTCTTTCTCGCAACGCTGAAGCAAATAATAAAACAATATCCCTCCCCCTACCATGTCCTACTTCTAATCCATCTGCTCGTTCATCACCTTCCGCCACCGCTGGCTGTTGCGTCTAATCAGGAACAGGGCCAGGTTCCCGCCGATCCAGGCGATGAGGGCGACGGCAGTGGCGAGCCAGCCGAAGCCGATGGCGTCGCTCAGGGGGCGGCCGACGACGGCGCCGGTGGCGCTGAGGATGTTGCGGACGAAGTTGTTGAGGGCGACGCCGCTGCTCGCCCGCCGGGGCATGAACTCGGTCAGCATGGTCGTGGCCATGCTGAAGACGAGCATGCTGCCGACGCCGAAGAAGAAGTTGGCGACGCTCGGCACGGCCCAGTGCTGGTGCGTCTGGACGCTCCAACCGAACCAGACGAGCGCGCCCGGGTACAGCGCCGCCGAGATCCACGCGTTCTCGCGCACGCGGTCCTCGGGGTAGAAGACGAGGCGCCCCCGGGCGTCGTAGCGGCCCGCCCGCCGCGCCTCGCGCACCATGATCCTGTCGAGCCAGGGCCCGCCGAGCAGCGACGCGAGGAAGTAGCCCACCGAGCTAGGCAGGTAGAGGAGGCCGACGATCAGCGGCGGGAAGTCGTACGGCGCCTCGGCGAAGGCCGACTCGATGCAGATGTTCAGCACGAAGAGCGCGCCGAAGGTGATGGCCGCGTAGGAGACGGTCAGCGCCACGGCGGGGAACCGCAGGAGCTTGAGGATCGATAGGGGGTCGACGAAGATGCGCTTCGCCCACAGACCCGCCGACTTGGTACGCCGCGCGGCCGAGCGAGTCGTCGAGGTGCGTGAGAGAGCGCGGTCCGCCGTCGTCGCCGTCTCGGGGGTGGGTGTAGGGGCTGGGTCAGGGGCTTGGGTTAGCCTGCGCGGCAGCGTCTCGGGGACGCCGAAGAGGACGAGCACGAAGATGACGGCGCCGTACACGGCGAGGAAGTACATGGTGCTCCGCCAGCCGAAGCCGGCGGTGAGCGCGCCGCCGATGATGGGCGCGAGGAGCGGGCCCGTGAGCGGGCCGAGGTAGAAGATGCCCATGGCGCGGCCGCGCTCCCGCGGCTCCCAGATGTCGGCGATGGTGCCGGCGCCGACGGCCTGCACGGACGCCGCGGCGCCGCCGGCCAGGATCCGGAACACGATCAGCTGCCCGATCGTCCCGCTCAGTCCGCTCGCCGCCGTGAAGGCGGCGCTCAGCGCGAACGACACCAGGTAGATGCTGCGGCGGCCCAGCGTCTCGGAGAACGACGACCACCAGAGCGGGAAGATGGACATGGCGAGCATGTAGACCGCTATCGAGACGTTGACCACGGTCGCCGAGACGTCGAGGTCCGCGGCCACCTCGTTGAGGGACGCTGCGGCGCGAGTTAGCCGGGGCGACTCTCGAAACGCGGATGAGGAAAGAGAGGGGAGGGAACGACGGGGAGACTAGACTCACGATAGAATATGGAAGATCCCATCGGCGCCGCGCAGGCGGCCGCCGCGACGAATACAGTCAGCATCCACTTGATGCCTCTGTCGTAGTTCCTGGGGTTGTCAACCTCCGGGACAAGAGACAGCCAAGGAACCAGACCTCTCCGGCTCTCCTTCGGGATGGGAAGCGCCCGCCGGGGCACAGTGGATGAGGCCGTGGACCGCGTGAGACTGAGAGGGCCGCCATCTCTATCCTTCTCGCCCGGGGCGCCGTCGTGGGCCCGGGGTGGAAACGTTGGCGCGGGCGATACGGGTTCGTCGTCGGCGTCGGAGTCACGGTCAGAGTCACGGTCACGGTCATCTATTGACGTCTTCTCTGTCTCCGTCGTACCCCCGTCGCTTGGCCGTCTCTGCGACTCTGAGAGCCGAGCGCTAGGGAACGCCTCCTCTTCCTTGTTAGAATCGCTTGGCATGGTCCTGTTCAAGGATCTTCTCTCATATACCGCACTACTGCGGCAGCTAAGGGTTCGGTATCTTGTCGCTTTATCTATTTATTGAACTGTATGAATCATTATGAATAACTGATAAATAGCGGGAGGTAGGATACGGCCTTGGTGTATTATAACTTGTACGGTCCCGAATCCCGGCCTCGTTTAGGTGCTTAAGGAGCGTATGTGATGAGTGGTAGGGTATTCCAAATATTCTCGTATGTCGCCAGAGAAGTTCAATTAACAATAAATCGCAGTAAGAGAGCACAGAACAATGCTCTCGGCGACAAAGGAGTCGAGCTTCAGGACTCGCCTGAGCAAATATCTAGCGTCTATCTGCTTGCTCTATGACGATGCTGTAATTACCAATCTTACTTCTCGCAAGATCGCACAAAAAATCAATTAATTAGTCAATTGATCAATCAATTAATCAGACGATATCTCACGCTTCGAGCAGGCGAATCACTACCCCTACTTCGTACCTCGTCTATAAAGGACTCCTCCGAGATCAACAATCGCAACGCCGAGCTAGCGGGCACGGAAATAAGACGAAAATGCCATCACCGTTCCTTCGCGCTCCAAGAGACAAAACCTCGGTGGGGACCCATACTATCCATACCTGCCTACCACACAGCACCGGGCGTCGGCATGGCTCGTGACTATTCGTGGGGGATCTATCTACTAAGCAGGGCAAGGGGTGAGTGATAGTTCTCTATCGCTGCACGGTAATGATGGCAACACGGGGCCGAACTTGTCGTCTCACGCGACCATTTGCCCATCTATCTACACTACTTAATCTAGGTACCTGACCCATGTACCTCGAAGGATCTCGGCACTTCGGCTCGGTGTTTAAGGTGGGTGGGTTGGGGGAAATCGAAATCCACGGCATCGGCATGCCGCATGCTTACCATGGGTTTGTCAAGGTAGGTTAGATACGAACTGGGTTAGTAATATTAATAATCCTATCTGCTACCACCGCCCGCCGATGTTGCTATTTGAACGACGCGCCGGGACGGTGTCCTACACGACCTAACGGCTCTTGTTTCCGCGACAGATGTATATATGTATATTTTCCTGCTTTATTGTGAAATTGGGAGGGTTTCGTTTTGTCAGGATTCGGGTTGGGTCAGGGAGCAGCTTTTGAGATCCGACTTGGCCCGCTTTCACGGTCCAGTCGTAGCGCGTCTCGCCAAGGCTATTACCCGCTTGTTTACATGCTCCGTAATCCAAAAGCAACTTCATGACTTGAAGATTACCGGTCCTGGCAGCAGTGTGTTGCGGTGCGACGAGATTATAGCCGGCTTGAGATGCATCCGCACCGGCCTTGAGGATGCAGTGCCTCCGAAACAGCTCCCAGGGGGCGTTGATATTGGCTCTGCTCTGAACAAGACTTTCAACCACGTTCTACTTAGAATACTGGTCAAAGCGAAAAACGCAACTGGGATCCAACATCTGGACCCATGAAATGAAGGCGTTTTTGGGGCTCTTTGGGATTCATCCACACGGCTTATTTCGTGGTCTCCTGAGGTCTCGGGCCAGCCAGCACAATGGGAGGAAGTGGTTTGACAGATCAGCCACCCAAGGGTGGTGGGAATGCAACCCTGACAACGAAGTCAGCACCGCCACTTACCCCGCTGAGCTGACAATCATCAGGCATCAGGCAGGGCCCTTTCCATCGCGACCTAGCTTCCGTTCAGGATATCGTCAATTCCCAGCAGCCCTTTGATACTCTCTACTATTCGCGCCCTAAATGCGACTTCTTACGTGTCAAGATGATGGTAAGCTCTCCTTTACCAAGGACCTTACGAGCGACATCCCGCCTTATGCGACACTCTCGCATACATGGGGCCCTGATGGTGAAGAGGTCACTTTCAAGGACATTATAGAAGGCACGGGAGCCCACAAAGATGGATACAAGAAGATTCAGTTCTGCAGGGAGCAAGCTGCTTCCCATGACCTTAAATACTTCTGGGTAGATAGTTGTTGCATTAACAGATCAAACAGTACCGAACTGTCTGAAGCGATCAACTCTATGTTTCGCTGGTATCGCAACGCCATCAAATGCTATGTATATCTCTCAGATGTCTCGACTGATGGCTGGAAGAGCGACTCCCCATCGCTATGGGAACCGGCATTTCGAAAGAGCAGATGGTTCACGCGTGGTTGGACTCTTCAAGAGCTTATCGCTCCTTTATCGGTTGAATTTTTTGCAGGGGACGGCCAAAAATTAGGGGACAAACGGTCACTGGAGCAAGACCTCCATGACATAACGGGCATTCCAATACTAGCCCTCCGCAGAGCCCCCTTATCTGACTTCAGCCGACGAGAGCGAATGCTGTGGGCTGAAGGTCGCACAACAAAGCTCGAAGAAGATAGGGCTTATTGCTTACTTGGTATCTTTGAGATTCATTTCCCTCTAATTTATGGCGAGGGTGTGAAAAATGCGTTCCGGCGCCTCGACGATGAAATTGACAAACAGGCCGCGTTCGAGCAGCCTCATCTACACAGTATGTGTGATCGCAACTCGTATCATACCAAGGCACTGACCAGAATTCATTAGATTTGCCACTGGCGCTTGATCAGCCCCCTCCGGTACCAGTCAGAACCGAAGAGAATTATTCTTCTTGTCTTCAATCTTTATGGTTTCCAGGCATGAACACCCGCCACCTAAGCATCGACAAGCCCGCCGAGCAGACCGGCCTCTGGCTTTTTGAGCATCAGAGTTATAAGGATTGGTTCCCGGATCACAACCGTCGCCAACATGGCAGCTTTCTTTGGCTACAAGGAAAACCGGGCACGGGGAAATCTGTTTTAATGAAAGAAGCTTTTCGTCGAGCTGTTCTAGGACAGGGAAAGTCTTATTACTGGACTGCGGCATTCTTTTTCAACGCTAAAGGAGGGGAGCTAGAACGTTCGCCACTTGGTCTTTTTCGGTCCCTGCTATATCAACTTCTGCCGAGAGACAAATATCAGCTTCAACGTTTCCATAAACTCTGGAAAGAAAAACACCTCGGATATGATGACAACGAATCTGAAAGTTGCCCTTGGCAGGAAATAGAACTAAGAACCTTCCTTGAGTCAATGTTTCATCGTCAAAGAGCTAAGCGAATCATCATTTTCATTGATGGGTTCGACGAGTGTGACACTTCGAGGACTTCGTTTTACGCTTCTTTTTGGCTGAGGCTCTGCTTGCAGACAGCTGATCAGGCAGTCGCTCTAAGTGTCTGCATTGCCAGTAGAAGCAACTCGAGTGTTAGACTCGACAGTTGGCAGATATTACTTGTGGAGGACAATAATAGCCAGGATATCACAACATATGTGAAGAAGAGGGTTGCGCTGAGCATTGCGGATATAGAACCAGAATGGCAGGTGTTAAAAAACGCAATCATTCGCAAATCTGTCGGCGTTTTTCTTTGGGTGGTTCTGGTGGTGGAAGATTTGCTGGAAAAGTGGTTCCAAGGGTGGGGTGTGAAATCCCTGCTCAGGCACCTCGACATTATGATACCGGAAGGGCTAGAGGAGTTGTTTTATACCATTCTTGCCCAAATCGACCAGGAAACAAAAGGCTTAGCCATAAAAGTCTTCCAATGGGCTATTCTAGCAACTAAACCCCTTCGCCTTCACGAATGGCACCATATCATGGCGTTCCTCAGGCAACCTGCACTCTCGTCCTTACATGAGTGGAGCGAGTCGGATCAGTTTACTGCCGACGACAACCAGCTTGAAAGACAGATCAAAAACATTTCGAAGGGCCTAATTGAGGTGAGTAGACGGAAAGATGGAGTACAAGATGGAGGCTTGGAAACAGCATCCATGAGCGCCGGAGCAGGATCCCTTAACGTCGAACAGGGGGGGACCCGGATAGTGCAAGTCATACATGAGTCGGTACGTCAATTCTTCTTGCGCAATGAAGGATTTTGTGCTATCGATCCAAGTTTGGGGCCCCAACCAGCCGGATATGGACACTATTCAATAATGGCTACATGCTTGAACTACATACATATTAGGGAGCTAGACGCTCTCGTCCATGCCCGAAACCTGGTAGAACAACGCGACGCGGATCGATCCATATTATCCAGACTTCCTAAGTTGGACCCTAATCAGAATTTGCGCGTTTTATCGCAATTCCCCAGTGATCCATCGGGATATCCAAGGGCGGCAGATTATGGACGAACAATCTCCGTTGGTCAAAGTTGTGATTCGAGGAGCGGGCACCACGGTATAAATCGCAAGAAAACGGAACCGGACTCTATGTTTGATACACTCAGGGGAGTCTACGATTCAGGCCGTATTGATATCAATCATTGGCTGAGCACGTTGCCAACGAACGAGTACGTCGCTGACTTGACTTCCCAAACTGAGTTGGCACACCACTCCCCACCGGCGCTCTCGGTAACCGGCCAGTCGCAAGTCTTGGAAAAATATCCTGCCCTCCTCTTTTACGCTACCTTCGAAATCTTCTCGCACGCTCGGTTAGCTGAGGACGAAGGCGCAAATCCAGATACCATCGTTCGTCGCCTTATGACCGATGGGAGTTGGGCTCGCTTGGTGACCCTTAGGGAAGACATACCACATAATATGAAGCTTCACGATTATGCCACCGACCTGGGGCTTGTTTCCTGGGTCCAATTTATTATGTGGACTAAACTTACTGGCCTATCTACTCACTGTCACCAAGATATACCTCAGGCGTCGGAGTCGGAGTCGGTGTTGGTACCGGAGCCGGAGCCGGTGTCGGTGTCGGAGTCAGAACCGGACTCATCGTTCACGTCGGAGTCGGAGTCGGTGTTGGTGCCGGCGCCGGAACTGGTGGTGACTGTGACTACATCAGGGAATAGACCCTGGGGATCACCTAGTGTTGCAAGTTTTAGCTCCGCTGGAAGCCATATGAGTGGTTATACTCCACGCCGCAAAGGTCGCATCAACAAAAGTCATATTAGTGATTATACTTCACGCCGCAAACATCGCATCAACAAAAGCTCATATGTACACTCAGTTTAACTGTCTCCAGAATAAACTTGATTATTGTTATTGCACAAGAAGGGAGGTTGTATCTGCTAGATCTAGGTTCTGCCCGTAGGCTTCTTGTCGGGTGACAAAGCACCACCCACCCTGCAGGGTGGCTGTATAGCGATCCGTCTATATATAGGTGGCTCTGCCCCCTTAGATATTCGAGAGATTCAGGAATTAATTGATCACTATGCTACCCCCTACCTAATTGATCTATTAAGCCCTACTACCCCTCGACCCTACGGCTTTCTAATTGCAGCCGGTCTTCTATTCACTCTGTGCCCAAAACCCCTGACACTTATATAGGCCGTCTGGCCCCACTGGCTCCGTATAACGCTTTTAGTACCGTGACATTAACGCAGATTTAACGAAAATTAATTTAAAAGTTGTTAAATCGCTGGCATGTTAGCTGCAACCGCTTCAGGCAGCCGTACAACGAAGTCCGTACGCGGATAAATATAACAACAGGTTTAACCCTGTTATATGTGCGAGCGCTGCACGATCGCAAAGATTTTACATGTGGTTGTACGAAATGCCAGCGTAGTTGACGTTAGATCGCTCACCGACATGAATGCCACAGGTTTCCCCAGATATAACCTTGAGGAATGACGAGCAACCACTACCAGGCCTGCCAAGCACTAGGAGCATCTCTCCAGGGTGAATTAAGCCATCAAATCCACACAAGATCTGAGCCTTCACAGACTCATAATTTGAAAGAAGCTTGTTGCGGAAAAACGACGCCGTTAATCCAAAGTCTGGACTGACGGTATATATACTCCGTGACAAAGCTTCCCAACTGCCCGCAGAACGGCTAGTGCAGTTGATACGAAGGTGGGTTGTGACGGCTGTGGATGTAGGGCCGTGGCATTCTAAGTCCTGAAACGAAGCTCCTAGCTGCTACCGCTCTCTCTCCTGCTGTCTCCGCAGCTAATCCCGCAACACGGTATCACGAGTCGTCTCCATCTCGTCTCCATCGAATAGTCCCTTCGAGAGCCTCGAATTTGTAGGTTCTGTAGGAAGCGAGTACTATAAGCTTATTATGTATCTTGATAGAAGGATGGTCGAGTATGGGCGATGCAATCGGGAAAGAGGACGAGGAAATTTTCTTACTCTGGGCTTGTTCTTTGATGGCCTACTTGCAGTCGATTTACCTGATAATAATTTAGGTTGAAGGCGGGTGCGCGACTTGGCTACCTAGGAAATATCCTCCCAGTGTGGTGTCACAGCATGAAACCATTGAGCTGGAAAAGCGACGATAGCTCATTTCCCAACCTTTTAAGGTGGCAATGTGGACATGAAAGGCTCCCTCTCGTATTCGTATTAATGCCCTTGATCCACCAACGCGAGATGAAGGTGGCGTCAACAAAAGCAAAAAGTTACAACGCAACCCTTTGTTTGCTCCCTACCCTACCGAGTACTCATTGCTTGAGCGGAAAAGCGTGAGCTTCACCACTTACCCTTAATAATGTTGCTCTTCCGACATCTCGACATCTTGTACCCATCACTAAAGAACACTGCCGGCATTGTCAACACGTCCTGAATCCTCGCAGAGGACAACACCTGAAACTAGTACCACCGCCATACGTGGCCTACTCGTACGTGACCTACTGCGCAGCGCAATGGCTTCCGTACTGGCCCTAGTCCTTGGCTCTCTGTCCGCGGCATATGCATTTCTGTTCGCGCTTCTCCATCTCACTCAGGACTCGAGGGAACCGCCTGCACTCGAGACGTCGATCCCATTTATTAGCCCTCTATTTGGACTCCTCTCCGCTGGGATGCAGAAGTTCTCTATTCAGCTCAGGTAGGTCACCAGAGCCCGTATTTGGACCTTGGTCTTAATTGCCTTTGAACTTATGCGCATTCTTTTACGGATAGAGATAAGTATGGCCTCCCGATTTACACTCTACGCCTGCCCGGCCAACGCTTTTATTTCGTCAACTCTCTATCCCTCATCACGCCTCTCCAACGGCAGTTTAAAGCCGTTACTTTTCTACCCATCGAAGCTCAGGCCGCAGCGACGGTTATGGGCGTCGGCCCAGCTGGAAACGCTATCATAGGCTCCCATAAAATGTTTGAGAATGACTCTTACCTCTCAACATTCGTGCCATCGATTCACCCTGGCCTGTCACCGGGTCCCGGGCTCGATGCGCTTAACGGCGCGGCAATTCATTACCTTTCAGAGTCCCTGTCAGACTTGTATAGAAACGGCCCAACTGTAATCGACCTGTATTCTTGGATTCGTCACCAGCTCACCATGGCCACAACGGAGGCCACCTATGGCCCGAAGAACCCATTCAGCGATTCCGCCGTCCGGGAAGCATGGTAGTAAGTTTCCATCCCTGACCAACTTGTTACTTGACGCAGGTCCCGTGACGAATTGTTCCTAAATCGGTTCGCAACAGCACATTCGAGCCATCTATTGTGGTCCACATGATGAAAGCATGGCCCAGCGTCCTCGCACGCAGAAGTCTGCATGCACGGGAGCATATTCTCATTCCCGCTTTTGAGAAATATTTCGCCGAGGAAGGCCATCTCCGAGGCTCAGTTCTCGCCCAATGCCGGTATGACCATAACACGGGCCACGGCCTTCGAGGGAGGGACGTCGCGGCCACGGAGATTGGCCAGCTGGTGGCTTCGCTGGTCAACAGCGTGGGAAGCGCGTTCTGGATGGTCTACCACATTTTCTCCGACCCCGTGGTCCTCGACGAGTGCCGGAAGGAAGTCGAGCAGCTCGTAGAGCAGGACGACGATGGCGTCTTCACGCTCGACCTGGCCAAGGTGAAGTCTTCTTGCCCCATTCTCCTGTCCACATGGCAGGAGATTCTACGCTACAGGCATATCGGCATCTCGGCTCGGGTGGTGACGGAAGACACCATGCTGGACAACAAGTATCTCCTGAAAAAGGGGGCGACGGTTATGACCGTCACGCCAGTTCAGCACAGTGACGCGTCCACATGGGGCTCGACGGTCGGCACATTCGACCACCGCCGATTCCTGCGAGGCCCGGGGAAAAGCCGGACAAACCCCGCTGCATTCCGATCCTTTGGCGGCGGCACGGTGCTCTGTCCGGGCCGGCACTTTGTCAGTACCGAAGTACTTTCGTTCGCGGCGATGCTCTTGCTCCGCTTCGAGCTGAAGCCAGCAACGAAAGAGGGCAAGTGGATACAACCACAGCTGAACTTCCCCATGACATCGTCTATGCCGACACCGAAGGATAAATTAAATGTGGAAATGATCCCCAGAGATGGTCGACAATGGCGTCTAAGCCTTTCGGCGTCGGGCAAAGGTATTAACGTGGTTGCTGAGGATGTGGCCGATAACAGTTAGTTATAAGGTTTTTAAAAGGGGCTGGCTAAAGGAAAATAAAATAAACTTATTGAAAAGGAGAGCTTTGCTAACCGGGCCTTTTATCTACTTCTGGCTATCCGGGTACCCTTCGACCGGAAACAGCCTGCCAGATCTCTTGACACCCCGGCGCGCATAACTGTTATAGCAAGGCGAGGTTTATCTGACTACTTTACCTATGTAATGATTTCATTCCAAACGTAGAAACCTGCTCCTAAGATGAACCTAAAGCCCTAGTGCGCCCATGGGCTGCAGCCAGTCCAATACTGGGTTTCGAGCAGTGCAAGGCTTTTGTGTTAACCAATGAACTAATTTAAGCATTTTGCTAAAGACAGTCGCCGCCCAGACGGCTTACCGATCGACCTAGGTACATGCATATATAATTATGCCCAAGCTCAAAGTTCTCATCATAAGAAGTTCCTTGCTCTAACTCATTTGGGGAGTCTTAGGTAATGCATGAGCCTAAATCGCCAAGATGCATTGGATGGTGCATATCCAGATCATCGCCTCGGGAGGCTGCATGACGACATATCAGCCGATCTGTTCCGACTTCACCGAGCATCTTTTTCAGCAAGCCACGAGATTTTTATTCCGGTTGACGTGATTATCGGTGTCCCAAGCCACATTCTGGAAAGGAAAAGACTTGCGAGAGCCTTGATCATTCCGAAAGCGATAGCTGGTGGTTTTACACATAACATGGGCACAAGTGCAATGACGGATGAAACCGGCTCAAATCCTTCGTCTAAGCCTATTTTGAGACAAGGCTGGCTATAGATGTGTTATTCCCACTTCGACTTCCTTGTGGAATTAAATTCCATGAGTTAGGCAGATTTTTTCTCTGCTAGTTGCAGTAAGGAAACCAATGTTTGTGAGACTTGACTAAACTCAAAGCAAATGGCCCAGCTTCTAATTATATCTCAGACATTAATGCAGAGATATACGAAAACGAGTTCACCGAGTTTATGTAGACTCATTCATGATCGAGATTACAGATTGGAGGCCGAAAAATTACACCTGTGTGGCAGCACAGAGGCATTGAATGCCGATCGGTTGCCTCCATCACCAATTATCGCTCTGTAATACTTCGTAGTGTGACGTCTAATGTATGTATTCAAGCCACTGTATCTTGGCGGCTCCAGAGACTTGCAGAATACCCTACCAAATGCGGATAAATGATGTGACTTCGACTTTGGGGGTTCTGTGACCGGATTTATAATGGAGGGTTCCAACGTAGCCTTATATGTATTGAAAGGAACGAGGTTAGGAGGTGTATATTAAGAAGCAGATTTTCAGTGCTTGTCCGCTCTTTCTTTCATTCTCATGCAGCCTGACCGAGTCGATGCTATAATATCGAGTTTCGAGTGCTAGCTATAGAGTCACATTAGACACAACCGACTTAAATCTTTTGTTGTCTATCTATAAATTCCTATCGATTGCGACATTTTAGGATATCAACTCTATTTCTCTTTTCAACACTTAAAACAATAATTATCAGGGCTTCCTTTCATTCACTGTCATCTGTCACTACACAATGAACCCTCTGCCACTTCAAAATGGGCCTAAAAACCTCATTGGGCCAAACAGTCAAGCTAGCTCCTCTGGAAGCATGGCCGTGAAGCGCCCGCGCATTGAGATAACATCTCGCTCTAATCCAACTTCGGTCAAATCCACCAAACTCACCAATTGGGATCGACCCGGTGCCCATAGAAATACTGGGGCGAAAGTTACGGGACGATTTGTCAGTGCACTTCGAAAATGGAGATTACTGGAGGAAAACAACCTCCTTTTCAAATACGAGGCTATTGGTCCTACGGAGCTACGGCTTCTTACTCTCCAACCCGCACCACAACATGAGGATGATATTCACGTCAGTCTCGATGTTTATCCAGACGACGAGACAGGCTCAGAGGAATTCCAGCAGGCTTATGAAGCACTCTCGTACCATTGGGGTCCGGGCCCAGCAGTTCAACCTGTATACGTTGATAATCAAAAGCCTGGGGGTAAAGTTGAGTTCGCTGATTTGCCTTCATTACATTCGCATGTTCCAGATCTTGACAAAGGGCCAAGATTCTATGTCAGGAGCAATCTCGACAAAGCTCTTCGCTACCTTAGGTACAAGGACCGTAAGGTCGTCTTGTGGGTTGACGCGATCTGTATCAACCAACAGGATGAGAAAGTCGAGAAGCCTGCGCAAATTGCTAAAATGAAACGCATTTACAACCGGGCCAACAACGTTTGCATTTGGCTTGGGGACGGCAAGGGTGCTATCGAAGGAGATAGGAGCGGTGATTTCTACGCAGCGATGGAATTCAGCCAGAATATCCTGGACCTGGCTAAATTCAAGACACTCTTACACGAAAGCCATACAAAAAGCTGGAGTGATCTCTTGGACCTGATTAGATGCAGTTGGTTCTCTCGACGTTGGGTCATACAAGAACTGGCATTAGCACGAGAGGCCACGGTTCACCTGGGCGCAAAATATGTCCCGTGGCAAGATTTTGCTGATGCTATTGGGTTATTTGTACTCAATTTTACTACTATCAGGTCTCTATTTAGTCAATCTCACGATATGAACGTTTATCGGAACTACGAAAATTTCCACGAGCTGGAGCCTCTGGGGGCGAAAGTTTTGGTAGACGCGGTCACCAACGTCTTCCGTAAGAACGCCGATGGCACTGTCTTTGAACCAGTGTCTAGTCTGGAAACCCTTGTATCAAACCTGGCCTTTTTCGAGTCATCTGATCCACGAGATTCCATATTCGCATTATTGAATATTGCGCGCGAATCCGCGCTCCCGACGCAAGACAACAGAGTCGGTCCGCCAAAGCCGGACTACGAGAAGAATCTTCTGGAAGTCTACACTGATCTACTAGAATGGGTTGTATGCTCAACAGCCTCACTTGATATCATGTGCCGCCAGTGGGCTACACCTGAAAGAACAGCGCCTGCTGGGAGGAAAAATGCTACCAGCCTAGTCACGTTGCCTTCCTGGATACAAACCATTGATACGTCAACATGGGGAGCCCGAGATCAGAGATTCAACGGTCGTCTCAATGGGGATAGTCTCGTTGGCAAAGCGGAAAGGAGACGCTACATGTAACAAGGGCTATTGTGAGGGCTTGGAATAAGGCTTCAATTCAGCTATAATTCTCTAGGGTCCTTCAAGGTCCGATGCCTCCTTTCCGTTCTATCGAAGGAGGGCGGCCTCGTCTACTTATCTCCAGATTCCGGAATAACTTGTCCCTTCCAAGAGCCGACTTCTACTGCCGGTCATATGAGTATCAGTTCTATCTAGGGAGAGTGCATTGCCCGGTCTCAAGGTCTCGGGTGCCGTACGGCCGTAACGGGAGGCCGTAGTGGTACGGCCAGCCGTACGGGAGCGGCAGCGAGGGTCCTTCGTACCTCGTACCTCTGCCGTGTAACACTACAATGCATCTCACGGGAAGAGACCGCAAGTGAAATTTGGGGAAAGACGGATGATTGAAGGTGGATCAATAAGCCGTGTGAACTCGCCCTCGGGAACAATCAATCCCCAGGCATCGCTGACTGCCTCACCCACTATGGCCACGTTCCCGAATGGAAACAGAGCCTCACCGAGCACAACGGCGTCCCACATTAATCTATCACATCGCCTATATGTGAAAGGAGTAATGATTGGCAGCATTGGCTGGACTTCAGACCCGATCGTCCGGGGTGTGATCCCGAGGGCCTGCTTGATAAAAGGTGGATGGAAATTCGACGGAGCGCCAAAGGTCATTGTGCCTGATAAGCTGTGGCGCACTATGGTTGCGGACCGAGATGCAGAGGGAAACAATACTCCACCATGGTACCACAGAGCAGCACTTCATAGCATGACACTCGTTGATAACAACGGCAACCTCCCAACTCAGGAGTTGCTCATGTCAGATGACATAAAAGGCGGGAATCGTCCGCAGATCGTCACGGAATTTTTAAAGCGCGTCCAAGGGGTGGTTTGGAATAGGAGGTTCCTTGAAGGGATATGGGGCACTTCGAATGGTAGCTCGGAACCATTATTTGGCATCGGCCCTCCAAGGGCCGAGCTCGGCGATATGATTTGCATTCTGTTCGGTTGCAGCGTCCCTTGCATCTTGAGATCCTGCGGGGCAGAAAACAATCAGGGCTGCTACGAGTTGATCGGAGAGGCATATATTTACGGAAGAATGGATGGCGAGGGTGTATTGATGTTAAGCGCTCGAGAGCTACAGGATAAAACTGAACAATTTGTTATTGTTTGATTTCCTAGTAATTTACGCGGTCACTTTTTTCTCTTACATGATATTCATTCTAAACTGCAAATTTCATATGTAATGTTGCTATTATTATGATCATGATTAAATTAAATAAATAAACTACTAGGGCTACTACAGTTTGTTCTCATAGGTACGTGTTTCTTGTAACCTCCGTGTCCTAGGGCAAGATAAACAAACAGCGAAAAGTATTTGGCCACTCAATTGATAATGTTCAAACGGCGTGTTTGAAACCGAACCCCTCATGCCACCAACCGATGATGCAACCATTCTTTGACCGCAATGTCTTATGTGTTATAGAAACTCATATTCATACTGCATCAGTTTCCGTTTGATGCTATCAGCGTCTTTGCGGAAACATGAAACCCTGTCATGATGCCGGTTTGCAATTGACCTACACACCTAACGCTTTATACCAAATCTTTAGCAACTTCTAGACATGTTCGAATTATTATAAAGGCCCTCCGACATGCTGTCGCCCAATAGAAGCCATTTCTGTAGAACATATTAACAGCGCATCGTTTTGTTGCGCCACGTGTCACGTGGCTTCTTGTTGGCACCAATCCGACCGAGTTGTATATCTATCGCTCAGCACCATAGTCATCCATACTCTTCCATCCAAGTCCCTGCGCGTTCCGAAATGGCAGCAACCACGTCTAATACACCTGGGGTGCTTGGAGAGCACGAAGCCGAAATCAACCAGCATATCCAGCTCTACATATCAGCCAGGGTCCCTGAGTTTCGGCGACTGACCGAGTTGAGAGAGAAGGTAGGCTCAGTCAACAAGAATGCTGGCTGCCTCCGCAACGGCCGTGTAAGCGAATCTCAACTGACACTAGATAATAGGGATGGAATAATCCAGCGGGCGACAAGTTTTTCGAAAACCAGCGACGCCAGGCGGATAAGGCGGACGACAAGCAAGCTCAAGTGTTCTTCAAAATTATGGTGCGCGTTGGTCGCGAGATTCATTCCAATACCGCTGTCTTCGACATTAAAGCGCCACCTAACGGACCACCAAGGATACTCGATATGTGCGCGGCACCTGGAGCCTTTCTCTTGGTCGCGAAGGAAAACAACCCACGGGCGCACGTTGACGCCTTCTCGCTCCCCAGCGACATGGGTGGCCACAAAGTCCTCCTCCGCAGCAAGTTGAAGATTGATGTGAAGTTTCTGGACGTCACTATGCTCGCAGCCGATGTGGGCGTTGAGTCCATTCCTCCCGATCACCCGGACTTCGAGAATTTCCTCCCTCGTCATTTCCAACCGCACGATGTCTTCGATCTCGTCATCTGCGATGGACAAGTGCTCAGAACGCATCAGCGAGAGCCATATCGAGAGAAACGGGAGGCGCTGCGATTGAGAATGACACAGCTGGTTATTGGTCTTGAGCACATGAGGCCTGGTGGAACAATGCTGGTTCTTCTCCACAGGATTGAGCTGTGGATGAACGTTTTGCTCCTTCGCACATTCTGCAAGTTCTCATCCGTGCAGGTGTACAAACCCAATACATCCCATGCAAAACGGTCATCGTTCTATATGGTGGCTTCGAATATCCAATCACGGCATGAAGATGCCATTGCAGCTGTTGAAACCTGGAAGCAGCTATGGAAATCTGCTACTTTCGATTCGGAGGAGGAGTGTAGTCCCCTGAATCGGTCTCTGCAGCCAGAGCCTCAAGAACTCCTCGATGATTTTGGTCCGAGACTTGTGGAGTTGGGACGAGAAGTTTGGGCAACCCAGGCACGAGGCCTAGCTGGGGCCTCATTCATTGTTGACTCATAGATTGACAGGCGGGCTGGTTCCTAGGCCAGGCAGAGGAGTACGTTGACACTGGCTGTTAATAGAGCATCCGAATACAAGAGACTCGCGCACAAAAGTACGGTTATAAGTTTGTGTCACTGTGAAACGACGCGCCGCCACTGTAGATTACTGTGCTCTACAGTAACGGCTCCTATATCCGCGACAGTTTGACCTTTCCCCTGGTGATGTCACAGAATAGAAATGCCGCGCTACAACCGGCAGAATATTATCAGGTCGGACACTTGATTGTCTGCAGTTGCTTATATGGTGGTACTGTGTCAAGTGAAAACTTACAGTCAGTAGTTTAAGCGACTCTATACCGGTAAAAGACCTCTGTAGTTATAGAAGCGAAGGCCGCAGCTCTTATTATTTCTTGGAGCAAAGTATGCTTAGCAAAGGGCATCAAAAGAAAGGGGCAGATTATATACACTGTTTGCATGAGAAGTTTAATCATATGGCTTTGTTCAATACCCACGGCACAGCCACGACACGTCCGCAGAGACCTTCGTGCTAAGGGGTTGAAATTTGGGCTGATCGTAAGTCTCCCAGCTGCCAACACCCCGCTGGTAGTGCTTCGGGATCTCACTTCAAGGAGGTCATGCGCAATCGGTGAGATGTAATGTGAAATGCTACCGCCGTAGTAAGATGTACCCTCCCGGTGATATCCTGGTACCTTAACCGTGTACTCTGTTCCTACTAATACCACAGTTATCATTTCCGAGTGTAGGAACACGTACGTCAATTGCAGCTCGGCGAGCGACTTGGCGCTGAGCTCAAATCTGTCCCCTTATTACCCTACATTCGTAGGGTATAGTGTATGAAGTGAAAGAGGGCAGTGTTCGAAATGATCTACGAGACGGTGTCGCTCGGGGCGCTATGCGGCGCCGTGTGAAGGAGACCCGTCCGCTATGAAGTCGCTCAACTATGTGCGCGGCCCATCATCGGATCGATGTTCTGAAATAGGATCCATATTATGAGAGCCGGTCCTCTGGTGGCCATCTGTCGGCGCCAGGCCCGAGTACGGGTTCCCCGTGACCCCCTGCTGGTTCCCGTCAACAGCGTAGTCACCGGGCGGATAATTTTCAAACGGCGTGTTCTGAACGGAGTTCATCCTATCCACGCCTCCATTTCCCTGCGCATCAGTCTCCGCCGAGAGCTCGACCTTGTGCGCCGACTCACCGTGGAGCTCAGGCTTGTGCCGCAGCCACCCGTACCGCGCGTGCTCCGAGTCGGGGCTGTACACCGGCGGCGGAGAGCGCTGCTGCATCACGCCCGTGGGGTCGTGGGATAATACGTTGTCGGGTGGGAGCTCCGAGGGCGCCTGCTGCGACGACTGCTCTTGCTGCTGCTGGGCCCGCCTCCTCCTTTTCCGGCGTAGGAAGAAGAACATGAAGATCGTGGCTGCTATTACGGGTACGCCGACGCCGACGCCGACGCCGATGCCCGCCTTGGCGCCGGTAGAGAGGGCCGCGGAGCTGGAGGGGGATGCCGGGGCGGTTGGGAGTGCGGTGGGGTTGAAGGAGATTGTGCCGCCGGCCGTCGTGGGGAGCAGCCCGATTTGGTTCAGAGTCGGCTGTCCGCTGGCGGGATTCGAGATCAGCGCCGACGCGGCGTCGCACGTGCAGTCCTCGTGCTTGATCTCGATATCGGCCTTGTGGTGTCCGCAGCCTGAGAACAGGTCGATGTCATCTCCGTCGCATCTCGCCAGTGCCACCCACTGCTGGTCCGGATAGCCTGCCTTGTGCGGGCATCTCGACGACGAGTAGGTCGCATCTGTGCAGCCGGCAATATACGTCACGGATGCTGTTGTTCTTGTCAGCTTCGACAGCGGGACATACATGCCTCATACATGTGAAGGCGAGAGCCGACGTACTGTCATTGTCGTAGCATACGCTTGAGGCTAAGCAGAAATCTCCTTGGAAGCAGCAGGATTGGGTGCCCGAGACGGCCGAATTCCCGCAAGGGAGGAATCGCGAGTCAGATATTTGTCCTTCGCCGTAGAAGCAATCCCCGAAGGAGAGATAGAGATCCGCATTACTCATGGCGGTGGTATTTTGTAATGCCCTCTTCTACGTATGATACAGCAGCAACTTGCAAAATCGAGTAGAAGAACGTGTATGAGTGGAAAAGAGCAAGCAGATAAGTCGAACGGCCCGGCAGGTAAGTTTGGCGTACCACGGCAGACTGATCATTCCACTGCACTTCATGAGGACGAAAAGGTGCGCATTAACCCCAGAATACGATGAGACAGCAGCTTTGGAGCTTACCGAGCGTGGACGTCGTATAATGCTGATTGGTGCTGTCAGTTCAGTTTGTGTCGCTCGAAGTATGCCGTGATTAGATCAGGAAAAGCTCTCCGCCTCCAAGGCGGCCCCTCATCATCGGGCTGACTTTCGTGCGTTGGGCAACCGTCCTATTGGCCTAGACTGAGGTGTTGTAAGCCGCCTCCGTAATGGAAACCTGTATCCATGTGTTGCCTGTCCGAAAGACTGGCGGGATAGCGAGACTGTGGTGGCTTGGATCTTGCAACATAAGGATGTGGTGGCGCCACTGATGATGTTGACGATGGATGACGGAGGGCGGTAGTGACAAATGCGAACAGCTAGGACTCTTGACATGAAAGCAATCCTCCTGTCGCAGCATTGCCTAATCCTCAAGCCCTGCTACTTCTCATAGCGGCAGTTGTACGAGTGGCAATAGGATTGCTCGCTTGTCCAGTACGACGTGAGGGGTGCGAGGTGTTCGAGAAGAATCTTCTGATAAGCTGGCTGTTAAGCACTTGTAGGCTATCGCCTTAATGTGAAACTTGGAGGTGTAGCATCGCTTCTCCTCAGTTCCAGTGTCATGAATCTCTATATGCACGAGATCGCGCTGCAGACCGACGAGGAGTATAGGGTGTCCAACGCCGAGGCTCGGTATCCGATTCCTGGTCTAGGTGATGGCTTAGCCGCTGCTCACATCAGCGCCCTGTCTTCTTGTGCTAGGGCATCTGGAGGTGTACCCATTATTGAGCCCCGATACCACACTAGAGCTCGTCCGACCGGCTCTGGCTAGTCGGCGGCGATAGCACTCTAAAGATGGGATACTCGTCGCCAGCCCGCACCGGGATAAGGTTAAATCGAACGTATGAATCGATATTCTCGGGCTCGAGCGTGACAAAAGCCAAAGCCGCGTTCTTCTGCCTTGTACTGATGCGGAAGCTCCCGGCGGGGAGGCGCACCTGTTTCTTGTACGGTTCGGTCGTCACCGTGACTTGAATCGCGCCTTCGTAGTATGCTCGAGCTGGAGAGGCGGATATGATCTTCAGCGCCTCGACGGTTCCGCGATACTCATAGTCGAGAGTATCGACGATAACACCAGACTCATTTAGACGAACGGCCAGGTCTGACCACGTTCGCGGGATCAGGTAAGCTTCCGGGCGCGTTCTGGTGAGATTTGCGGTAGTTGGGGTCGTGCTGAGCCAGTTCACAGGAAGCTGCACAAGACTGCCATTTGTCACATCGATGAACGAGACGGAGCGGCTCATCGGGTTCCGATAGTCGGTAACGACGATGTCATCCTTACTGGCGATGAACTTGTCGATAGCATTTTCAACCTATTTTGATTAGTAGGAACCGTACCTCATTTCGATCGAGTCAATACTCACAGTGGAATAGACCTCATCGATATTTTCGAGAGCAATGTCAAGGATAGCGGATACCATGGTGAGTGCAGTCGATACACGCCGCTGGAAGTGTTGGTCTGCAAGACGGATGCCGCGCACTTCATTAAGAATGGCTATCGACTGCATCAAGCCGTAGTTATTACGCCCGGCTTTCGCATCGCTTCCAGCCTCCGCGAGAGTAATCCCAGGGTAATCGCCCCACGCGGCGGTGAAGTACGACTCCCATCGAAAGCCTTCAGTTTCAAGTCGCTTCGCAATACCGGCTGCGAAAAGGGTCTCCGAGATATTCCGGATGTCCTCGTGCGTGTTGAGATTCTTACCAGGTGCAATGAGCGCATCCACTGTGAAAATCACGATCAGCAAATCATAGAACAGTAATAGAACGCTCCGGGTTTCATCGTACTGCCATGTTTGTACCGACCGCCCGTGAGGCGAGTCCCAGTGAACTCGTGCATATCGACGGCGATATGGGGCGAGAACGAGCTCAACAGCCGCTTGATCGCGCGGGACGGTGCCCGGGCGAGCTTCGTGTGCTCGCGGTTAGGATCGAGATTGGAAGCCATATCGCGTTGAAAATAAGACACGCCATCGGGGTTATAGCGAGGAAACAGAATGATGTCCATTCTCTGGAGGAGCGACGCTGCCCAGGTCTCGTTTGCGTCTAACTTCCCGAGGAGGGCTAATACGGCCTGGTCCCCGGCAGGCTCATTGCCGTGGACGCCTCCTTGAATCCATACCCGAAGCTTCTGTGCGTTCCTATCGCCTCGTTCTCGTGACTCCTGCGACAGATACACGTACGGGAACGCCCGGCCTTCTTCCGATGTGAAATCAGCCTGGTGGTAGTGCACCCAGTCGTTTCTTTCCGAGATGGACCGCAGGAACTTGTCTAGTCGTACGCGTAAGTAAGTAGGCACCCTCAGACTACGAAAACAATTCACGCACCGAGTGTCGCATCGTCTGTTGGACCATCCGTGCCATGTTTGAAGCCATCGAGTACACCCTCCGGGTTCACGAAAGCTGGAGAGAGGAGCACGCCATCCGTATCCGGGAAATGGGCCGCGACGACATCCTCATCTCTCTCTACGGGCGCATGGTTCTCTCCGTATTGGCTTGCGCCGACATATGGGAGCCAGATAGACAGTATTTGAAGAATTGCCAAGCGAGCGGAATTCTGGAGCAGCATCATGATCACAACACATTTCATGCTCTCACAGTCACAGGTGAACTCGTATAAATGTGAGTATTTTTGTAGGTACATCGGAGAGCGATCTACGGCAAAGCTAAGTCAGTGGCTGAATCCTACCCCCCACCGTGGGTTCTATTTCCATCCCCCAACAATCAATCCCCGTGTCCGAGTCATATTATTCCAGGTAAATCCTTTTGACCATGTCAATCCTATTCTTATTTTCTATTTTGTTCTACTATTATCATTCTATCATAATCCAGTGATATTTTCCTACCATTTCTCTCATTCTCTTTTCGTCTGAACCAAATCGAAAGTTTTATCTGAAGCTGGAGACTAGAAACATCGCCGAGAACGTAAAATATGGCTCTGACGATAAATTACTTTGTAACGAATCCTTGGGGCTTGATTTAACCATCTATAACCTGACCCAGTACAGGCCATCTAAGCAATGAATTCAATATCGAAATGACGACGAAGGCGAACGATAGCAGACTAGATGAACTATGATGCCAGGAAGTAAGTCACTGGGTTAAAAGCATAAAGGGTCTGTAACTTTTGATCGGCGTTATCTATATTCGAGTAAGACAACACTCATGAACTACCTTATGCGTGCTCACTTACACTTCCTATGAGTGATGCATGATAATCGGTAGTACCTAGGTAAATATTTCGAGCAAAGCGATAATTAGACATAGATAACGCCCAAAATTACGACAATTGGAACTGCATTTAGGTATCTAACCGCGATGTCTGTGAGATTCGAGTCACCAAAGGAAAAGGGGAGGTACCATGTACTAACTGTCACATTTGGCTCAGGCCGACTCCGCTCGCTGGGCACCGTAGCTTATTCATATTGGTAGCACATACGGTAGGTACAGTGTCCATAACAGTGACCAGGTCACAATCAGGGTAATCAGCTCCCCTGTCCTGTCCCGACATCCTAATTCGCCAATTTAAAAAAAATTAATCGAAAACTGACTGCGTGTAGGTAGACTTGAACGGCAACATGTCGCTAACAAGTGCATCACCGGCAGAGGCGGCGAGAGAGGCCAAGAGCGCATCGCATAGTCTCGCGACCCTCCCGGCGGCCGCGAGAAACGATGCGCTCACTGCGATCCACGCAGCGCTCTCGGCGGCCAGGGACGACATCCTCGCCGCCAACGGCCGGGACCTCGACGCCGCGCGGCGGGCCGCCGAGCACGGCCAGCTGAGTCAGAGCTTGGTGTCGAGATTGGATCTGGGGAAGAAGGGCAAATGGGAAGATATGCTGAAGGGAATCTTAGACGTTCGAGAGCTCGAAGACCCAGGTGCGTCTTGTTCTGCGTCTTGGGAGTCATTCCAGTTGACAGTCGCGTAGTGGGTAAAATCACCCTGAGGACGAAGCTTGACGATGGATTGGAGTTGACACGGGTTACCTGCCCGATCGGCGTGCTGCTCATCATCTTTGAAGCCCGCCCCGAGGTAATCGCCAACATCGCGTCTCTTGCCATCAAGTCGGGCAATGCAGCCATATTAAAAGGTAACATCGAATGTCGACTTGTTTCAGTGGCCATGCTTCGACCCAGAGAACGCACTGACCCGTGAGTAGGAGGCAAGGAGTCGACCGAGTCTTTCATCGCCATCTCTAGGGTTATATCTGCGGCGTTAGAGAAGACCCAGGTTCCTAACAATGCTATCCAACTTGTCACCACGAGGGATGTGATTCCCCAACTACTCGATCTAGACCAGTTCATTGATCTCGTCATCCCCCGAGGGTCGAACGAACTCGTTCGGTACATCAAGGGCAATACCAAGATTCCCGTCCTCGGACACGCCGATGGTCTATGCTCCATCTTCCTCGAGGCCTCCGCAGACACCCAGATGGCCGCCGAGGTCATCGTCGATTCCAAGACGAGCTATCCGGCTGCGTGTAACAGCCTGGAGACGCTCCTCGTTCAACGGTCTGGGATGGAAACCCACCTTCAGCCTGTGGCCGAGGCACTGATCGAAAAGGGAGTGGTTCTTCGTTGCGACCAGGAGACGAAGGACTTCCTTACTAACAAGCTATCGCCGGACTCCTCGACCAAGCTGCAGGACGCCACGGACGAGGACTTCGACACAGAATTCCTCAGCCTAACGCTGGCGGTGAAAGCCGTAGCGGACGTGGACGAGGCCATCGCGCACATCAACACCCACGGCTCCAAGCACACGGACGCGATCCTGACGTCGTCGCCGGAGCTCGCCGAGAGGTTCATGTCGAGCGTGGACGCGGCGGGCGTCTACTGGAACGCGTCGACGCGCTTCGCCGACGGGATGCGGTACGGCTTCGGCACCGAGGTCGGCATCAGCACCAACAAGATCCACTCCCGGGGTCCCGTGGGCTTGGAGGGCCTGATGATCTACAAGTACAAGATACGCGGGCAGGGCCATGTGACGGCTGTGTACGGCGAGGGCGAGGGGAAGAAGCGCTTCAAGCACGAGAGGTTGCCGCTATGAATCGCTTGGGCGATATAGTCTCAAAAGGTATTTTTCGTGTAAGGATTATCGAGGCATTTTAGAAAGTTATAAAAGAAAAGGCCGAGTACAGACTAGGTGGTGACCGAAGCGGTTGGTTTCGTGATAGAGTGTCACGGAGCATATATACCGTTAGTCCAGATAATGGATTTGACGGCGTCGTTTTTCCGTGCAACATAGAGCTAATCGAGGTAACCACTTATTCTAAGTCTATTCACCAGCATGCGCCCACACCGATATGTTGTCCTGAATCCGACCGTCTTCCATCCCACTCGCGTGTGTCCGTCCGGGTTTGATATGCACCAGCCTCCGGAGGCCGCCACCGGACACCGGCGATTCCACTTCCTCGGCAATGACGCCGCCATGCTCATCCCTCCGAGGCTGTGCGCCGGGCTTGGACAGGTACGCGAGATATTCCGCCGGGGACGCCGCCCACGGAGGGCCCGGCTCGCTCGCCTTCTTCTCGGCGGGGAATTCCAAACAGACCAATCTACCGCCCGGGGCCAGCAGGGATCTCATCCTCGACGCCCAGGCCGGGCGCATAGGCGGTGGCATGGCGCAGAAGAACTATTGCCAAGACCGTTACTCCTTACGAAGAAAAGAGAAAGTGAGTAGCGTATATGCGTGCGTGCGTGCATGCATGTGTAGAGGTGTAGAGCTGTTTGTTCTTACCGTATAGTCAAAGATGAGATCGAACGAGGTCTGGACGCCCTTCCAGTCCTCGGCGAAGAAGTCCTGGCAGATCCAGGCGACGGCGCCTCGCTTATCCGCCTCCCCCTCCGTCTTCGATATTCCGTCCGCCAGTATCCTCTCAGCGTTGTCCCTCGCGGCCTCGAGGGCCTGGGACGAGAGGTCCAAGCCGTAGACATCGTAGCCGAACGAGCTGAGCAGTAGGACGTCGTGACCCCTGCCGCAGCCGGGAACGAGGGCGGTCTTCGGGGATCTCCCGCTCGGCAGGGGGATCAGCCCGTTCGGGTTCTCCTTCAGCAGGTCGTAGAGCGCCATGCTGGGCCCGCCCCGATCCCAGGGGGTGAATTTGTCGTCCCAGCACTTCACCCACCTGCTAGCGTGCTCTTGTGGCGAGACGCCCTCGAAGAGTTTGGGGAGTATGGGCTGATCGCTGGGACTCGACATGTTTTGCTCTTGCTTTGGGGGGCGGGTGGCCTTACGGTAAGCAGATTGACCTAAGTTGATATACTCTCTGCCTCGCTGACTTCAACAGTACCCTACCTACGTGTACTTAGTGAATGAGGCGAGGAGGTGAGCAACTTACAGTAGAACGTATATGATTAGCGCTTGAAGTCAGAACCCAGTGCCTAAATTATAAGCAGGTAGTGTGCCCCTACCCCGCAACATGCGCTATCCCACCAACAAGTTCGCCATATCTCAGACTGTTTACTGCGCTATGCAACGTGGAACTACTCTCTTGGCTCTGAGCTTGATAAACAGACTGGAGCTGTTACTCATATCTAAGTAAGTATTCATATATACTTTATTTCCGAGGTATGGACGGTTTGTAATATTGTCGATGACAGCAGTGCCTTAGTCAAGTAGCGGGTGTCCAGATCCCACAACCAGACATAGAGAAACATGGAAGTCCGCGGGATTTAGGCATTTGTTCTTTACAACGCCGTCGAGACTAATCGTCGTACTCGTCGCACCCAGTTCCGCTGTGATCTCTATGACGGTCTGCTGTATAAATTTGTGAAATCCATCTTCAGCATCGTTTGCGAAACCGTGTTCTTTACGATCGCCGTAATAGGAATATTTTACAATCCGGAGTCCACCTAATTCCTCACTAATGATAGCACCTGATAAGTGAGTACTTACAGTAGGAGTCAGCGGTTAACTCACCAGCTAGTTAACCTGCCAAGTGGTTACAACGTGACGGTGTTGCTTTGGGGCAATTATTACCTATTTAACAGATAAATCGATCAAAGGCGCTTTCTTTGCGGGCGTCCAAGCAAGTTTGAGCCTACCTACGAAGTAACCGATTGTCAATGTCCGAGAGATATTCTGGGATACGAGAGGTAGGCGTAAGATGGGGCAAGCCGCTACCCCGTCTCCCTGCACTTCGTATCCTAACAAGCAGTCAGACAAGCTGAGCCCCCTCTAGAAAGGCTTATCTGGACGGGAGAACCACGTTGTGTTTTCGACGCAAATATCACGACTTCTAATTCCAGCCATCAACGTAACACACTGAGTTATAATGAATCTAGAGCCCGCAGTCGTGCCTCATTTTCTATCAACAGCATGTGCCGCCATATTCCTGCTGGTTCTCCCGGTGAGACTGTGGACACTTCGCACCTTTCGCATAAAAAGATCTCCAAGCCGGGGAGCCCGTCTCAAAGCTGTCAGTACCCGCCGTATATTGATGGCCTAGAAAGCATTGCCTAATTCCCAGTTGCATCACGCAGGCTCTTGGGGCGCTGCTTTCAATGGTGCTGCTGGCATATTGGGCCGAAGCCTCGAGCTTGGAGCTTCAGCATGAATTAAACTATCGATTCTCCTTGATTATTTCGGCCGTTGCGGTGCTAGGTCTCACGGTACTTCTATTCCAAGAAGAGGAGCGATCTCAACGGCATTCAGATGTAGCTACGCTATATCTCTCTATCTCAGTTCTGTGTGATGCCGTCTACTTAACGATGCCGCACGACATTCCTCGGGAATCTCGCATCTCACGGGCGGTGCTCCTTCGCTGTTGCATGCAATCAGTGCTCTTGTTTTCCACATATCATACCCAACGCACAGTACTTCGACCCGGCAGCAACGGCCAATCGCCCGAACCGCCTCGCAGCCTCTTGAGCAAGGCTCTTTTTTTGTGGATTAACCCGATCCTTCTTCGAGGCTATGGGAATATTTTAACCCACCGAGATATGCCAGCACTGAGCCAAGACATGAAGCCAGAGTCCACAAGAAAGGCCATACGTCAGACATGGTCACAGAGAGGTTAGAGATGAATCCGCGAAACAGTTTGCCTTGATATTTACCACGAGAGCAGCCAAGCCCGAAACGCCGGCGAGTCTACCGTTGGCTTTGCTGAAATCCCTGAGGGGGCCATTTCTCGCTGCTAGCGCGCCACGACTGTGTCTGATAATCTTCCGCTATTCCCAGCCAATCTTGATTGAGAAATCTATCAAGTTCTTCGCGAGGCCTCCAGCGGAAACAGACGCTGCTCATGGATATTGGCTCGTTGTATCTGCGGTGGCGATCTACCTTGGCCTCGCGGTAAGCTCCAAGACCAATCCTTCTTTACTCCGTTCCGCTTTGATAGCTGCTAAAGTTAATATTTAGCTATCGACAGCTGCGTATCAACATTCTATCGCCCGATTGAAACTGATGACTAGAAGCTCCCTTATGGGTCTTATTCATGACAAGACCATGGAGTCGCCTAGCGTCACTTATGACAACGGTGAAGCCATAACACTTATGAGCACCGATGCTGATAGTCTTGATGGAATTGCAGAAATGCTTCATGAAACATGGGCCCAGGTTGTTGAGGTGCTAATTGGTATATGGCTTCTAGCTGGTCAAGTTGGGCGCGTCTGGCCACTGCCGCTCTTTCTTATTTATTGTAGGTGTCTGCATTCACCTCCCCACGTCGATGCTAACTAACATGTGTAGTGTGTTCGCACATGAGTCGGTTTGTTGCAAAGAACTTGCAGCCCAGGCAAAAGGTTTGGAATAACTCAACACAAACCCGCATAGCTGCTACCAGCACGATGCTTCAGGCCATGAAGCTTGTTAAGATGCTTGGATTCCAAGACCATATGAGCCGTCGCGTTCAGAAACTCCGCGAATCTGAGCTCTGGGCAGCCTCCAGACTCAGATGGGTCATGGTGTACTACAATGCGTCCGGTTGGTCATCGACGCCGATTGAATCGACCGCGTTTCGTCAGCTAATAAGGCATTCACAGCCAATGCTCTCGGTATATTTACGCCAGCAATTACACTGGTAATTTCTGCTCTGATCTCCGCTACTCGCTTGGATGCGACGACTGCATTCACCACGATGGCCATCTTGAGCATGGTCACGCATCCCGCTAACATGATCATGACGATCGTGCCCCGCGTGGTTGCGGCGATCGCTGGATTTGAAAGAATCCAGGCATTTTTACTTCGGCCAGCACTACAGGCTAGCATGAGGGCATTGCCAATCCCAAAATCAGAAGAAGCTTGCTCCAGATTCAGCGGATGGCCAAGCCGTGTCGCCCAACACTGCTATTCATATCAAGCAGTTACGAATAGGCAACACGCCCTCTATCTTAGAAAATGTCAACATGAATGTATCTGCTGGGCAATTTGTTATTATATCAGGTGCGACTGGCAGCGGCAAATCGACTCTGTTGCGTGCGATTCTAGGAGAGGTGGTCCCTACTCGCGGAAAGGTCCGTGTATCAGCGCATCAGAGAGCATACTGTGCCCAGAGACCATGGTTACCAAGTGGCAGCATCAAGGAGGTTATTTACGGCGCCACCGATATTTACGCTGAAAGTGACGAATACTATCAGAAGTGGTATGACGAAGTCATAGAAGCATGCTGTCTCACTCATGACATAGGTTCATTTGCCAAGGGAGATCAGACACAAATTGGCGGTAGGGGCCTCAATCTATCTGGAGGACAGAGGCAACGAGTGGTAGGTGTCTTCAACATCCTCCATTCTGACTCACCAACTAATAGTCTTAGGCACTTGCTCGTGCATTATTCGCAAGATGCGATATGCTTCTACTAGACGACACGTTCAGCGGCCTAGATGGCGAAACTGAAGGGGCCATTTTTAGCAATTTATTCGGGCCGTCGGGTCTGTTGCGGCGACTGAATACGACCGTGATACTTGTTTCCAACTCTTGTAAGGTTCTTTACGAGCTTTCTTTCCCCTTTTTTCTGATGACCTATCAACTTACTTCTACATAGCTCAGTATTTCTCAGCTGCAGAACATATAGTGATTCTCGGAAACCGAGGCATCGTAGACCAAGGGCGATGGGAAAATCTGAAAGTCAAGGCTGAATCTATTGCGAAGTTCTCTTCCAGTCGTACTACTGGAGACAGCGCTATATTGGGGAATAACTTTGACAAGCTGAGTGCCCAGCTACGAGCGAGAGGGGAGATCGGAGCAGATTTGACAAGACAAACTGGCGACATCGCTCTATATGGTTTCTCTCGCCCACCCCCTGTCAGTCTTCAAGATCAAAGCTAAACTAATAATGCTTTAGGATATTATATGGGCTTTATTAATTTCACCGCCCTGCTCTATCTTGTTGCCAGTACTGCCATATATTCTGTCTTCATAACCGTCCCTCAATATTGGCTTCGGTTATGGACCGAGTCTGGCGACAAGAACGCCGTATTTTACGTCTGCGGGTTCATTTTCATCTCAACAATGTCCTGGTTCTTTACTAGTGTTCAGATGTGGTGAGTTTCTTGGAGACGTATCGCAGCTCGTATTTACTCAACTTCTTACCATCTTCTTCAAGGTCTGTCCTTATTCAACTCGCTCCGCAATCTGGGATGCGATTGCACCAACGGCTGTTGCACATCATAACAAGGTTCGCTCAGACAATAATTGCAATGATAACATGGACCATCTCGCTAACCATGAACAGCGCTCCTCTGTCCTTTTTCTCGAAAACTGACAACGGTTCAGTACTGAATAGGTACTGTAGGTCTCTATTTCGACGAATCGATTCTAACAGCTCTCAGATTTACTCAAGATACCCAGATTGTTGATAAACAGCTACCAGGCGCGCTTCAAGCCACTACTACCCGTAGGTGTTCATCATCCGCTCCCCTTTCCCTTCCCATTTCCTTTCGAAGTATCAGAGCTAACAAGATTTTCAGAGATTTTCAAGCTCCTCATGCAGATTATAGTTCTCTGTGTAGCTGAAAAGTGGCTCGCTCTGTCCCTGCCAGCCTGCATGCTCTTAGTCTACGCCGTACAGAAAGTCTATCTTCGAACATCAAGGCAGCTGCGATACCTGGAATTAGATTCCCGCGCGAACATCTTCTCGAGCTTTCTAGAATCCGTAGGCAGACAGAATTCTGAATGAAGACGAACAGCTGATCTTACATCCTGCCAGATCGAGGGCCTCGAGACCATCCGCGCGTTTGGCTGGCCCCGAGCAATTATGGACAGCAACACTGTGACCGTCGACAACTCGCAGCGACCGGAGTTTCTTCTCTTATGCGTTCAGAGGTGGCTCAATCTCGTTCTAGATCTTCTAGGCGCAGGCATAGCAACATCTGTGATTGCCATCGCTGTAGCGTTCCGAGGACACGTCAGCGGTGCGCAAGTCGGAATTGCGCTCAACATCATGCTCGTTACGAACACGACATTGCTCAAGCTCGTGGAAAACTTCACCACGCTCGAGATCTCCCTCGGTGCTATCTCTCGCCTCAGGACATTGGAGCACACCACTCCATCGGAGAGTGACACGGTCTGGACCGTTGACCCTCCGAAAACCTGGCCCTCCAAAGGACATATCAAATTCGACAATGCTGTCGCATCCTACAAGTACGTACCTTCTCGTATAGCACTTCAGCCGGCGTAGCGTTGTCGAGTGATCAGTTTGCCCCTGTGGTTAGACCGCGATATCCTAACTAGTTTCGCTCCTCGATTTCGTCTATGACATTGTTAAATTTTATGACACCTTGCACGTGATCGCGCGGGTGGCTTGAATATTCTTCGCTTTCGTCTATCCGATCGCTTACTGTTAAGCAACCTAGCTCCGAGTCTACTGCTATAAAAAATCTGAGTCTAGATATTAGGCCAGGCCAAAAGCTCATCGTCTGTGGACGAACAGGCAGGTTAGTCACCATTCACCGTACCTATGGCCTCAATCCCAGGACTCACTTCAACATAACAGTGGCAAAAGCACGTTACTTTTGACATTGCTTAGACTACTAGAGCTTCGATCTGGCAAGATTGAGCTAGACGGCATCGACATTGGGCAGGTAAATCTAGGCGTTCTACGCCAACGGTGCTTCATCGCCATGTCTCAAGACCCTTTAATTCTACCTGAAGAGACCCTGCGCTTCAATCTAGATCCTGACGGCTCAGTATTGGATGAGATTTTGATTGCTGCATTGGCCAAGGTGAGGTTGTGGTCACACTTCATTGAGAGCGATAGGGGTGCCGAGAGAGGTACAGAGCACTCAATCCTTGATCAGAAGGTTTCGCTATTTCAGGAGTTGTCCGTAGGACAGTGTCAACTATTTGCGGTTTGCCGGGCTCTTGTCAAGGCCGCATCATTGGAAGCCCTGGGGGTGAAACCGGTGGTTGTCCTCGACGAGGTCACGTCCTCTCTTGATGTAGCCACGGAATCTATCATCTACCAAGTTGTCGACAAGGAATTCACGGAGAAAGGCCATACTGTCATCATTATTGCTCATCGGGTTGGCGCCCTAGATAAGTACATGAGGGCTGGAAGAGATGCCATCGCATTTATGGCAGATGGAAGTTTGCAAGAGTTGAGAAATAGTTGAGAAAGGGCATCTCAGGATCCTGCGTGGATCAAATAGCCGCTATGCATGAAACTCGCAATAAGGTCACAGGTACCTCAGTTCGGGGCCGAGAATAACCCCAGCCATACTTATCATGCCATTTCTTGAGAAAACGTAAGCCCTGAATAGGTAGTAATGCAGTGTGGCCAAGCTACGGGTGACTGCCTATGAGCCCCGCCTCTGTTGTGTTGGGTTGCAACTGTTTGCGTTGGGGTCAGGCCGCTGACATGGCAGTTCAGTACTCAAACGACACATTTATTTCAACTTCCAAGATCATGCTTATCATTCCACGTGAAAATCCAAAAGCCGAATCACTATTTTTATATGCCGATAGTGCTTCTGTAAACGCAATACTTCGCGACCATGGCCAGTCAAGCGCACGCAGCTGCATCCAGACCTGAGTATCAGCACTTCGTCCCTCAATTCATGTTGAGGAACTTTGCCCATAAGTACACCGGGGCACAACGAACGAAAAAGGGTAAAAAGAATAAAGAGAACAATTTGTTTCGCGGCGAGCTAGTTGTGAACAGCGTGAACTTGGAGGCCGACCCCGTCGCTATTGAAGAGACGAAGGTGACACGTATCTTTGGGCAGTATGATATGTACCAAGACACAGCCCTGCCCGCATCGGAGCAACGGCAGATTGAGACGATGCTGGGCAAGTTGGAAAACCACACCAGTACCAGTGAGTGGCGTAACGAAATATTTCTATCAATATGATAACCATAGGGAACATAACAATTCCCCAGTATTCCGGGCTGTAGACCTCCAGAGTTCAGGCCCCTTCCATGCTATCAACAAGACAGAGTGCTGACGCTTCCCGAGCAAGTCTTCCGCAAGATCGTCAAAGCCTTCGAAGCCGGACAGCCAAACGTGTGGCTGACACGCGACGAGCGAAACTCGATCCGGAAATTCCTGTTCATACTGAAGTACCGGGGAATGACCTTCCACCAGCGCTTCTACTATGACAACGCAGACGAATATGTCGCCAACGACAAGTCGCGGCTACAGACGTACATGGAGGCGAACAATTTCAAGCGCCCCGTTGACGTCTGGTTTCACGGCCTGAAAACGATAATGAACCTGAAGATGGATAAGGAGAACTGGAAGCAGGAACTCGTCGAGAACATGTACCGAGACGACGCGATGTGGTTCCTCATGCACTCGGAGATGATGTACATGGCCATCTGCACGCCGTCCGAGCCCGGTGCCGAGTTCATACTCACGGGTAATAGCTACAATGTGTTCGAGGGACCGAATACCTTTTCTCAGAACCCGGTGACCGGCAAGTTTGAGGAAACCGGATGGACAAATTTCCATGAATTTGCCCCCGTATCGCCAAAGCTGATGATAGTCCTGCGTAGCAACCTGCTCCCTATTCCAGAAGAGGACAGCGACCCGGAAATAAGGGCGTGGAGAGAAGGGCAGCTCAAGGAGGCAGTCGACAACTGGTACGGGGCCAGCCAGCAGTCGGCCCTTGCTGACCTGCCCATAAATAAGGCGCGTAATAACTACAGCCAAGTGATCAACGGTCGAGTGCAACAACTGCCAGGAGAAGATGGAACCCCACTGAAGACGCACAAGTTCTGCTTCTCGTTCTTTCCCGTTGGCACGGAGCATGTCAACAAAATCAACCACATATTCTTTGACAACGCGCACAGCTGCGCGAACATCATTTTCGGCTCCCAAGAGAGCTTCCTCCAGACGCTGGAGTGGTACATGACCTCCCCGTCCAAGCTCGTCCAGGCCCTTGCTTCGGATTCGGGAGAGGCGCGACACAAGCTTCTCGTGAATCTTACCGCGCTCATGAAGTCGCTGGGCTCAACTAAGGAACCGGCGTGGACGGAGAGCGCGGCAGAGACCATGACGAAGTTTGACGAACTGAAAGCCTTGCAAACGTCGCTGCAAAAAGGTATGGCGGATTGGATGTTCTCGGCTAAGAAGGAGCTGAAGGAGAGCCCCCAGGCACCCCAGGGGCTAAGGTTTGCCTATATATTGCTAGGTAGGACCGTTTAATTCATTCGACGGTATCATGAGGCTACGCTAATCACGAAGTTACTCACAGGGGGCACACACGAGACGTTCTTTGAAGACATGAACCACGCCGAGCTGATGCTGAAGAGGCGGATCAAGATAGACGTCAGATCAAAGGGCCAGCCGGAAGATGTCCGGGGCCAGATCCGCGATCAGCTCATTGAAGAATATCTTCGATACCCCTCGACGAGAGTGTTGTTCTTCGTGAAACGAGTTCGGATGATGGTTCTCGGGCATAACGACGAAGAGTATTTTAAGCGGCCAACGGAGACACGGCCAGTGGAGCCAGAAGACATCATCGCTCAAGGTAAGTCAAATCATCGTTCGAAAAACTCTATACCCGAGCACTGCCTCGTGCGTCAACAGTGTCACGATGAAAAAAGGACGCTGCACGGGGCTGCAACAATATCTAACCTGGATACTGCAGCTTTACATGGCAAGATGACGATGGAGAAGATAAACCTGCTCATGTATAAAACGGCCATGAACGATATCGACCGGGCAACAGATCCCATTCCCGGTAACAATATCTGGGAAACCCCAACCCCAAGCCTAGAAGGCGCCCTCCGGTTGAGAATGATCCGGAAATTCGTGTTCGGTCTCCCCGGTAGCTATCCCCGCCCGCCCTCCCCATCGAGAAGAAAGAAGCTGACAAAGCCACCTACCTAGGTCTACTGAAGGAGTGCGGTAAGGAATTTCTCATATCCAAGTATCTAGATCGCAGCATGAGTCGTACTTACCGTTGCATGGAATAGGGGTTCCCGAGGTCGAGAGACTCGCCCTGGCCCAAGAAGAAAGGATCCGACAGCACGGGCTCGGCAGGGTTAAGGGACTTCCCTACCCCTTCCTACACGACGACCAGAAGATGGAGCTCTTGACAAGGGTCATGGCCAGGCCTAAATTCCAGGCGGCGCTTTCTGACAGCATAGACGCCGGGCTGCTGCGCGATTTGGAGGATGCCATATTCAAGACGGCCTATCCTACGCCACCGATCAATCCTCCCATCTGAGAATATCTGTCTGGCTGACTAGGTACTGTATGAAGTACCTACCTACTTTACCTAGTCATGGACATATTGGCAATTTGAGGTTATGATCTATTACGGGGTTAGTACCTACCAGGTATCACACAGCTTTTTGACGTTTCCTCTTCGCTTCCAGCCCCCTGTCATTCGTATACGGAGTACAATTTGATAATGAGCCCCCTCCCCCTCTAAATCTCCCAGCGACTTATACCCGCGCTGCCTATTATTGCTAGATGTACAGAGTAGCTCAGGGAACTATTTGTAAAAATCGCGGTACATCGAAATTGGAAGTAGTGTAAGATCAGCATAAGAGACGATCTACATTGGCTTGGCAGGAAATATGGCGAAAAGATGCACGAGGCATTGGTGACAAGACGTGGTACTCGCCCAGACTCACCGGTACACTGTTGCATTAGACCAAATCGCGGGCACAGTGCATATGCAAACCCGCACTAGGTATCAGTGTACCTCGGCTGATTACCTACCTGGTATTTGGTACCTACACGTAGGAGTTCATAGATAGACCGAAGATCCTCAATATTAATGAAGCTGGGCGTTTGCGACACGACAGTATTTCAAATTCAAAATTCACTGCTCACCAGGATCAACCAGAGTTCGCCTAGAAACCATGGAGCTTAACAGCTTATTTGATGTCAAGGTAAGCGAGTGAATACCTATCTGCTACCTAAGATGGGTATCTCAGGGAACACTCAATCACCTCGTCCTCCATGGCTACCTACCCAAGGAGCGTACCAGTAGTCACCAATTATGCTACTGACTTACTCCCCATCAAGCCACGAGAAACGAAAACCTCTTATAATACACGGGCATGGCTAATTGATCTGATTTGATTTGATTCGCACAGGGGAAAGTCGTCTTAGTGACAGGAGGTACGGCTTGGCTTTTCTCACTTCCATCTTCCTTCCCACTTATGTAATACACATCGTATCTATCTAAGTACTCATACTCTTCCTCCATCACAAACGAATGAATGAGTCGATGAGTCGATGGGTGGACAAATGGATGGATGGATGGATATATGAGATGAGACGAGATGAGATGAGATGAGCTACAGCGAAAGCGAGCCATCTTATACCCATCTTCACTCTCTCCACCCACCCACCCACCCACTCACCCACCAACGCAACGCAAGCCCAAGCTAACCAACCCCCTTAACCCCCAAAAAGGCGCCCGAGGCATAGGCCGCATGATAACCGAGGGCTTCGTGGCGAACGGGGCAAAAGTATACATCGCGTCGCGGGACGCACGGGCGTGCGAGGCGGCGGCGGCGGAGCTGACGGCGCGCGGGCCGGGGTCCTGCGTCGCGGTCCCCGCGGACCTCCTCCGGCTGTCCGAGTGCGAGCGCCTCGCCCGCGAGCTCCGCGCCCGCGAGCCCCGCCTGCACGTCCTCGTCAACAACAGCGGCGCCGCCTGGGGCGCCCCGCTCGCCGAGTTCCCCGACGCCCAGTGGTCGCGCATCCTCACCCTCAACCTGCAGCGCGCCTTCACCCTCACGCAGCTCCTGCTCCCGCTGCTCGAGGCCGCCGGTGGTAAAGGTGAAGGTGACGACGACGACGACCACGGCGACCACGGAAGCGATGCTGAGAAGGAAAAGGAAGAGGATGGCGAAGGCGAAGGGAGGAGGAGGCGCGGGGATCGCGGCGGGGATAATCCTGCTGCCGTTATCAATATCGGCTCTGTCAATGGCATGTCTGTGCCGAACATCGAGGTGAGCAGGTTCAATGTGATGCCGTCCGCCCCGAGTCAGGGCCCTGAGTCCTAGTTGATATGACACGGATCGATGAATGGGGGTGTTATAGGCCTTTGGATTGGTGAATACCTCGACGGCTGACTGAGTGCCATCGCAGAACTACAGCTATAGCGCCTCTAAAGCAGGTCTGCACCACCTGACGCGCCACCTATCGCAGGTCCTGGGCCCAAAGGGCATCACGGTGAACTCGCTAGTACGGACTCCCAGTCCTGTCCCTTCTACCTCTTCCCCTTCCTTCTCCGGCCTCTAGCCTTTACCCATCCCCTCTTCACAGCACATCCCGAAACCGCACGACCCATTCCTTTCTCCCGGCTACTCACTACCACAGCTTCACTAACGCGATCCCCGCTTCTTGAAGGCCTGCGGCCCCTTCGATACCAAAATGATGGCTTTCTCAATGAAACACTTCCGCGAGGCAATCGAGGAGGGGAACCCCATGAGACGCCATGGGCGGCCCGGCGACGTCGCCGGCGCCTGTATATTCCTCGCGAGTCGCGCCGGGTACGTTCTCCTCAATCGTTCATTCATCTTCTATCTTGTCTGTATTGATGGGATCACACGGCTTTCTCCTGGCTTTGCTTTCAGTTCTCGAAGGCACACCTACAAACGGAGGATTCGTTGGTCCCCATCCGATTGAACCGCTGGTAGGCTACGGTGTTCAGGGGATAGTGCTAATCGCGTTCATAGATCGTACGTCAACGGCGCCACCATCAATGTCGATGGAGGCGTTCACCTAGCGCCTAAAATGTAAGACGCCTCTCCTGCCGCTGCTGCTGCGGGGCCTGGTTTCACGTGTTTGTCGATAAAGATGGAATAGGGTAGAAGAGCCGAATCATCGAGTTATGGAGTTGGGTATATGGCGATCAGAATATGCATATGGCGGGTTCACTCCTGTGAAACCCAGCTCTCGTTTGGGTTTGCTTGTACTATGATTCATGTAGCAGGCAAGACTGTGTAATGTAGATAGCGGGAGGCACGGGTGCGTGTGTCCAACATCGATTCCAATAAATAAGTGGTCGCCGGATATACAATGACGCGGTTCAATACAGCGTGCCTAAGCCGGTAGGGGCGTGTTGAGTTTATTCGTACCATACATGTCATATACCGGGTCCCCAACACCGTTGGAATACCCTTTCCCGATGGCTCAGGAGACGGGGGAACTGTGCTAGAATCTCTCTCAGCCGCCGGTCCCCCCAGTCCAGGCCATCGTGGAGGATGAGGTGGGTGTACGAGAAGACGATGGCGTCGAACAATCCCGGCACTCGGCTCCCGAAGAACCAGCTGTCGTCGCCTAGGACCGCGTCCAGAGCCTTCCACGCCTCTCTCACCCCCTGGCGCAGAGCGGCCGGGTCGATGGCGTCTCTGCCCGTGGACCTCAGGATCTCCCGCTCCGCCGCGTGTCTTAGTTGGTACGCGAGTGTGGCCCTTACGGGCCGTGAGGTGGTTGTCGGCGTGATGTAGAGGTGCGCGAGGAGGGCGGCGTTGGCGGGGGATAGATACAGCGTATAGAGCCAGGCATTCCGTACGTGGTGGTCGAGCAGCGACTCGTAGGCATCTAGCCTGGAGCCCGGATTCTCGGCGACTTTGGATTTGCCGTGGTCGAGACCATACTGCTCCAACTTGCCGGACCCAATCGGATTTTGGGGCCTCGGGTTGCTCGGCGTAGAAGGGGGTAGGAGGAATGGTAGTGCGCCGGTGGGCGAGGCGTGGTTGTTCGAGGGCCGGACACGGAAGTCGATGCCCGCGAGCTTAAGGAACGTCTTCGGTGTCACGTTAGGTCAGCCAAGTAAGCGTGAGGTTTGAACGTGAAGACGGACGTGAAGGTGGATGCGAAGATGGACGGTGAAGATGAAAGTGGAGATGGATATAGATTGTGAAGGTGGGCTATGACTAGGTTCTGGCTTTACCTGCCACCTCAGACAGGACGGGTTGAAGCTCGGCAGCCCTTTCAGAGCGTCCTCGTCTGATATGAAGACGTAGAGCGTCGGCACATCTCCGACGTCGGGCGAGCGAGCTGGCAGCTCGTTGGGGGGGTACGTCAGAAGGGGAAATTTCTTGAACAACCGGGCGAGAGGGGCTGGAATCGCGAACCAGCCTGAAGACTCGGGGGCGTGTGGCCTCGTCTTCGGGGCCTCTACTGTGCCCGACATGGCACCAAGAGACGACGTAGGTATTATCTACCTAAGTTACCCTCATTACCTTCTAAGTAGATACCTAATCTTGGTAAACAACTGGAGTAGTTTCGATGGGATACGTTATCGATAACACTGATAAGATTCGGGGTGTTGCTGATATGAGACTGTCTGCGGGGCACCAGTTACCTAGGCCAGAGAGAGTCAAGGGTAGGCGCCTTAGGCTCCGGCAGCTTTCCGGGCCACTTAGCAGTACACATGTGAGAGGCACCTAACCTCCCGGCCCCGACCGGGTAGGTACCTAGCGACCTCCAGCAGATATGAGATCTCGGCTCCGCAGGGGCGGTGCTGTTGTTAGAAATTTCCACTTCATCGTGGCACTATGACTGACAGGTATCTATTCAGGGGAAATACTGCAGGCAGGATCGGTAACCTAGTAAGTGTATTAGAACCCGGCCACTTATTCAGCTAGGTACGTGCGAAGTACTTCCCCGTATATATTCTGGCTGGCCGGGGGATCGTCAATCTAACTGCGTCGAGGTACATTTCTGCCATTGAGCTATATCTAGGTACCTACGGTATCGTGCGCTAATAGATCTCGGCTACACGAGGTGGGTACGACCTATCTGGAGATGTAGCTAATGGGACGGAGGTTTGACCGTATAAGTCGGGATGAAGCGACGACTAAACACAGTGAGGATTTTCTACATTCACGTTGCGACCATTGAAGAATATCTCGATCGATCTCGTAGAACAAGAAAAATAATTTCTATCTTTCTGTAATCAGTTGTAGTATCGAGGGCCAGACCGTAAAACTTTCCAAAGGCTTCAGATGCCTAAACAGCCCCTCCTACCTTACAGTTTCTACCACCTCAATTTCTCTAGTTGTAAATGTAGCTAGATAGGTACAAGCGGCTGCCGTAGAACGCCCTCACACCAACCCAGCTGAGGCTAGTAATTATTTATAAACGCGTTCGAGTTGAGGAAGCCACTTGGCATGGACGACGCAATGCAAACTGCAGATGTAATGCAATCCTTTCGTCTCGTCCCGGTTCAATCACCTTGTCCAGCTGCCTACCTACATTATATAACCCAACCTACGTTTTGTTTCGGACCTACTTACATACCTACTTACCTACGACTTACTAGTATATACCTACGACACAACACTTACCGGCTTACGACTTACTAGTTTCCTAAGCCATGGCATAAGATGTGGAGCGACGCATCATCGTGCCATCGTACGAAGCCTTGCGTGACTGGACCCTACGTGCTTGATAGGTTAGATAAGCACGATGAAGGAGGAATGGAAGGAATAGTGTACATAAAACTACTGTAGGGTATAGTACCTAGGTCGCCGTCCTGGAATTGTTCGAGGCGGTAAAGAAAACGTGCCCAGGAGAATGCCGCCGGATCGGAATCCTTGCCTTTGAAATTTTTAATTTTTTTTTGGTTAGTTCTTGTGCTTCAATCTATCTATACTCGAAGGAAGAACAGTCGAGTCGAAGTAGCCAGCGAAGAGCCTTTTCTTTAAAAGATTTTCTCTTGGCGAAATGAGGGGAAGAAGAACGATAAATGCCGATGATTTATCTTGATCTCCGAGAGAATTTTGTCCAGCTGTAGCATATACACTACTACAGATAGAAATCCCCAAAGATGTAAGTTGACCTTCAGGTATCAAATTTATACGAATAAAAGGGATAATAGGGAAGGAATCGTACCAATATACCTACAATGTAGGCAGATTAGACAACAACTTCCGTAGTGGAGAGTCGGTGTACCTGTACCCTAACCAAATGTATCGTTCGGGCTAGAAGCCGTCCGCGCCGTCACACAATGGTGGATCTTTCAGGGTTCAGAATTTGCTGGGACTGCTCTAAGCTTGATGCAGAGAATCCGCTGTTCCAGTTCCCTGTCCCCCTACGTGTAGCCCGCGTTTGCGGGAAACACTTGGCGCTGTGAACAACAGACATGGAATCTGGTTGGTGCACTAGTAGCATATAGCCTAGGGGGCACGAACGAAGCCCATACCCATGTTCTCCGGCTACCAGTTTTTAAATTAAATTGCACAAATTTTCAATCACCTCTTCCTCACCGTTTAAGAAGCGAAACTCATGATTTCAAATTATTCATACGCGGCATCTTCAGGACAAGGAGGAAAAGCGGTGGCACTTGGTATCGAATTTCTGTTGCGACTTCTCCCAATTACGGAACTTCGGACCAGATCCGCGGAGAATGCCTCCTACCCCACCTCCCTGCTGATGTACCTATTCGAGTTTCATGGCTCATGAGCTATCAGTCAGCCCCCCGACGGCGCCGCTGCTGTCAAATGTCACGGGCTCAACAACAGGTTCTCGGCTCTGAATCCCATCCACAAACCCTGCACCGACACATGCACTCAGAAGAAACCATCTTCGCCAGTCTGTTCCCCACTTGCTGAGTGCCGGCCATTTGTAGCGTCAGTTGCTGTGCCACACCGCTGTACCACTTTTGTCGTTGGGAATTCCAATTTCCGTTATGATGCCGATTTGACCCAGGAGCTAGTTCCTGGTATAATACCTAGTGTGCTTTCGGTGGTCCGGTTTCCAAACCGGGTTTTGTATCCGTTCTTCGCGCGCCCGAAAGGGCGAGAAATCCCCTTTTCCGGTATAGTACAAGGATCGTCCGGGATGATGACGTCGCCATTAGTCCGGAACGTGGTTTTCCGCCCTCCAGTAAAAGATGAATAGCATCACGAACTCCAGCACTACGCCGCAGTGCAAATGAAACCGAAGCCGGATAATAACCGTTGCCTTGTGACCCGAAATATTGAACAGGGAAGAAAGAGAGCTGAGATGGTATTAGGGAGGTATTTGGGTTCTTGGCCTGGCCAACCGCCTAGCCCCAGCTCCACGGGCACGTGGTGCCACAGGATGCGGGCATAGTGGGTAACGAAGTCGATTTATTCGGGACGCAACAACAACCCCGGTCGGATCTTGCATCACGCTGGTTGGTGGCTTATTAGGTCCAAGAAAGGAGTGCACTAAGGCTCCGAGAAAGCCATGATACGCAATATCGGTGAATCGCACACGCGCCCGCGCATCCGCACGAACGCCGCGTCGTCCCCCATGCACGAGGCTATGTCTATGGCGATATGTCGACATTTTCCATGTCTCGCGTCATGAGAGACAGTTGAGCACGTCTAGCGGCCTCTGCTACCAGAGTGAAATCACGAAGGTAGGGATCTGTGCTGTGCGTCTTCTTCTTCTTGGGCTTCGAAGGAGGATGTATCATGACGTTGCTGGGTCGTCTAGTGGTAGAGTCCGAGATGAAACCGGAGGAACTGGACGATGTCGAGGCGTCTGCTGGTGCTCCTGCTCCTACTCCAGCAGTCCTAGCTGCCGATGCGGCGAGAGCATTCGCATTTGAGGCGTGGAGATATAATAATGATGTCATCTTTCGTCCGTATCTAGTGAGCTCTGCAAAGTCGTTGTCGAATTGTCTGGCGAAGGCAGATATTCGAGGTTCCTTCGATATATGAGTATGTGTGTGTCGCTTGCTGGTACTGTGAAGTCGTCGTCTAGGACGTAACGAAGTGGCCGACCCGACTCGATTCTATCCCGTTGAACTTGTGGACACGCAACAACGAAGTTTGAACTTTACTATCGGCGTCGAGCTGGTCCAAGTCGGCTGGTTGCAAGATAGAATTAACAGTATGTAGGGTATATAGTGAATATGTAGTACAGGAAGGGTTGGATCAGCTGGTTGCTGTCGAGGTAGCTGCAGAGTGGGTAGTTGTGTAGATACGGGCAATCTAAGTAAGTTTAAGTAGTAGGTAGAATGGAAGAAGGCCAGGTTATATGGAACGACGTCGTACGACTACTCTTTATTTATCCTGGGAAGCACGAAGGGGTAGGTAGGGAGGCAGGTACAAGCTGTGATATACAGGTTACAGTACCCGTGGGTAGTACGATGTCTATGCTCTCATATCGCACCTACCTAGTCACATGGCGTCAGATGAAAGTGGTTAGGCAAGACCCCAGGAGAAAAAAGAAAAGTGAACGAAGGCAGCTACTTCGTACTCCGTCTTTGTTTACACATGTCTACCTAACAAGGGTCCTTTACCTGACCTTTGGTGGTGTAGGTAAGTACCTACGTCGTGTGTGCGACGGAAGTCGAGAAGCTGCTGCAAGTCAAGGATACCGCTTCCTTCCTTCCCTGCCAAGAATCCTGTGACTAACTACAGATATATTGCGTTTAGCTTCATACCTCCCACCCAGTCGTCGTGCCGTCCGGAAGGGGAAATGGCACGACGGCGGAGACAAGTGGCAATTGGCTGCGAGGCCAGTTTTAGCGCACCTGGTACGATGGCAGCCGATGGATTGAAATTGCTGCTCTCGGCGTTATTAAGATACACTATCAACCTATGGTAGGTAGTGGAGGTAGGTACGAAGCAGGTGGTCAATTTTGTTTGATGCCCGTTAGTAGCTAACCTGATGTGTCTTATTTTTGTCTTTCTTCAATTTTTTTCTCCAATCTACCTATGTTTTTCTTACTTCCGAGGCCGAACGGCGAGCGACGCACATGACACGTCCTGACGTGACCCATGAGATTGAGAGCTGATCAATTGATTTTTGTATTTGGTAAGATGGTAGGGATACAACGGGTCGTGCATATACCTAGGCTAGTGTCCCATTGAAGATGTTTGTACGAATGCGACCCCAACAAGGAATGTGGGAGCTGGCGAGCCGCCGTAGTGCCGTCTACGCATGTCATGGTGTTACGGTATTCGGCGCATTCATTCGCCGGCTGCCTTGGGATTGGGAATTATCGTTAGGAGCGGTGGGAGAGCAGGATGACGAGTACTGAGCAGACGTAGCGTAGAGTGCCGCATCTCGACGTACACGTGTAAGGCCAGGTAGGTGAAGGATGGAGGGTGAAGGGCAATACTGGTTGCCGAAGCATGATGGAGGCAAAGCCACGCAAGATTCAATATTCTTTACTCCGTACATACCGCTAGATTGGTTTTCTTGATTCACCTGGCATCTTTGCCCAAGACCACCTCATACATACTTACTCACCTGGGTTAGTGAAGTGGTTTTGAGTATAGGTACCCAGTATGATCGCCGTTGCATGGGTCGAGGTGGGTGGGCATTAGGAATTCACTATCTGACGAGGGGGAAGTTTTCTGGCGAGATGCTCGAAGCTGGAGTATTTACTCGGAAATAGTATACAAACCTGCTTCGTATGAGTAAGTATTCGCAAGATATAATTGAGTATGGTTGGGTACATACATGTAGGGTAGTATACAGGTCTAGACGGAGATAGATGGTAGGTACATGTACGTAGGTATTGCATCTCGGCTAGATTTCCAATCGGAATATTTGGCTTTTTCTCTGCGAAATCGAGCGTTTTTGAATTCCAATTCATATAGCCTGTCGGTCGCCTCCAATATTTATCTAGCCTCATGCCAGGCGAGATCGTCGATAAGGACAGAAATGCGACCATCACAGTCGTCAGTTGATCTACAACCACAACCATGCCACCTACACGTACCGACCTACTGTACCTAATAACTAATACCTAGCAAGAGCACACCTATCCCTTTAGGTGCCGTTTTGGCACCGTAACATCCAGTAAGCACTAGCCAAAGGTAAAATGGCCAATAAAAATACAAAAAAATAAACTAAGTCATAAATACATCAATTTACACCTAATTTTGCCCGTGCCAAATATTACTGCAACGTTTGTTATTATAAAGTGCTACATCGCACTTATTGCAACCAAACGTCGAAGTAACCTTTTTGCTAATACCAGTATTACCATCTATTCTACCTAAAATAGTGCATTTTTGCAAATCAATTATAAAGCCCTTACAGGCTTTACAGTTACTCTTTTTGCCTTATTTAACTAATTAATAGCTAAAAGCCTCTGTTTTAAACAAATTAGCTTTAAAATAGCCTTTTATGCCAGCTTTAAATTAAAAGCCGTACCGCTTAAAAATAGCTTTTAAAACAGCCTTTTTCTACGCTGTCTAATTTATATATTGCTTTTAAAAAGTCTTTTTAGCCCGTTTTTAAAGCAAAAAAGTATTAGTTAATACTATATTAAAAATAAATTAAAAAAATAAGCAGCGTTTATAGCTTTTGCAAATACAGTGGCTTTAACTATTATATGCTTTAAATTAATTAGCTATATTAACGCCGGCCTTATAAACGTTATATTTATATATAATAGCTAGCAAAACAACTTCTTTAGCAAAAAGGTCACTAAAAATCGTTTTTGCAGTTTTTATATAAAGCCTTTAGCGCCAGCATTAAATATAAACTTTAATGCTAAACTAAACAGTTAATATAACCAGCATAAAAATATTGCCTTTATATATAAATTGCTATATCTTACTATTTTTAAAAGTTTTATTTTATAAAAAATTCTATAACAAATCGTTTTTTAAAACATTTTTTATATATAATTTAGCAAACAGCTTATAAATACTAAACCGCTTATAAGCCGTTACAATTATATTAATACCTATATAATCTCGTAAATAAAACAATAAATTAACTAATATAAAAAAATTATTGCAGTATAAATAATATATTTATTAAAAAAGCTTTTACAATAAAATAACAACCACTTATTATATATTATTTAGCTGTTTCAAAGCTTTGTCAGCTATTAAAAAAGCTTTCAAAAACTTCGTACGCTTCTGGCCAAGCAAAAACTTTAAAAAAAACGGAATTCCGACCGGCCTTATATAATTATAGTGCCAAATCTAATCTAATATATAGCCCGTTATAGCTATAATTCAAACTTTAAAACTAAAAAGGTCTGGCTTGCTTTATATATACATAGTTATAACCGATCAACCTTTATATACAACTATGCCTTTATTAATTATTAATACTAAAAGCACTTAAATAAGCCGTTTCGCCGCTAATTTAACCGCTTTAAAAACTTTAGCGACCTTTAAAAATAGCTAAAAAAAAGCCGTATCTTCATAACTAAAATCCTAAAATATAAAGTGCTAAAAAAAACTCTAAAATTAATTTTTACTTATAAATAAAAAAAAAATATGCTTTAGCCAAAGGTTTTATTACTAAAACTAATAATTATTAATAAAATTCTCTTTATATAAGCTAATATAAATAAAAGCTTTAAAAAAACAATATAACTTTAGCAAACTAATTAAATACTAAGTCTACTCTTTAAAGCCTTTTATAAAAAAACCTTTTTTTTATACCTCCGCATAATATTTAACCTATTTATTAATAAGCTAATTTAATAAAAAAGCTTTAAATAAATCAATTAATATATTAAAAAAATCAATAATTTCAAAACGGCGTTTTAATAGGTCAATAAAATAAAATTTAACAGGTTAGCTTGACTAAATTATAAAAAGCACATTAAGTTCAAGCATGCCTCGATCGGCTTCTAGTTTCGCAGCTTTATACAGCATCGTTCCCGGTCGTTTTTTCGGTCGCAAAATACACTGCAAAATAAAGCAAACAAAACGCTGTCAATTAATATAACTATCTCAATTAAAGCTATATTATTAATTAATTAATAAAAGAGTATTAAAGTAATAAAATTATAAAATGCTTAGTAGCTATAATGTCACTACTCGCAACAAAGGTATTATGGGTCTAATAGGTGGGCCTGAAAGTCACGGTGCCGAAACGGCACCCAAAGGGATAATATTGATATTGCGGGTACTCGGCAGAACGCTAGTAGCAGTCGTGGTCTCATTTGGCGACGGGCGTCTGTAACGCTTAGCACACCAACAACTGCATCCCTACGAAGTACTACACGTACGACCTGCATTAAGTACATACATAACACCAACATAAGGTAATGTACTTACCTACTTACAAGTAGTATTCGTACTACATCCCCGCCGGCAACAAAGAATAACATGGAGATTTCCTGCTCGATTGCCCCACCTCGGCCCCCGCATCTAGACTGCAACGGAGGAGGGGCAGGGGCCGGTGAACGCATGAATTCGACGGTTTCTACTAGCTCCTTTGCGGGATGTCACCCTCGAGTCAGATGCGCTCGGTTCTGTGATATACACCCGACCTAACACCTAACACACACACCCTCCTACAGTCTACAGAAGGGCAGCGATCCGACGCTATCTCGCCCTTTTCCCCTCATTGCCGATTGCCGACCGCCATACACTAGATACTTTACAGCCAACTAGGAAACCCCAGGCGTATGCCAAGGCACGAACGACATCGTCATGGGATGGATGAAGTTACCTAACCTACCTCTGTAGGACACGTACCTACTAGGTAGCTGATGGCCGTCGCAAAGAGCCTGTCTCCGAGACAGCCTGTGTATAAGTATAAGAGGTCTCGAGAGGGCTGCAGGAGGGGTTCCCGATTCCTCCCCCGCTTTCTCAACGGGACTCCCCGGGTATATGCATGCATGCGCGGCCGCCGCGAATGCAGAAATTCCCTGCCCAGTACCTTTTGATACTTCCTAGGTTAGGTATTTCTGAGCATGAGATTGGATGCCTATACATGGATGAGTAAGTAAGTGTGTGCCTATAGGATATATATATCCCATACCTAGGTACATTGCATACCAGTTATCCAGGCCAGCCATTCCTGCAACCCCGCTTGAATACTAGTATACCAAATACAGACAGTATCTGCGACGAGGGAAAACGACGCGTTAACAGTACATGTGCGCTACGCCATAGTATCTATCTAATTGATTTCTAAATATACGAACAACCGAGGAGAAAGCTTTCTTGGCTCCCAGCCCCCGTCTCGGACGCTCGGTCGGTCCCCAGTGGTAGTTAATAAACCGGGTATAACCGGATAGAGTTGAGTTATAGGTAATAGTATAGACCATCATTTGCATTCTATTGCACCGACTCCAATTAGATAATCTCCCGGCATCCGAGATTTCAAATCTTTCTCTCTCGTGAACGACGTCGAATCATCGTGTAGAGCCGTACTCCGGACATTGTCTTTTATGGAAAATTTTCGGTCGGTTGGTTCGGTCGGAGCCGCTATGTAGGGACTGATCTGGCCAAGGAGCAGTGGCCCATTATGGTTACTAACTGAACCTAGTGTACCCTACACCACGAACGAGAGCGAATCTATATTACTTAATGCATCTTAGGAGGCTATACTAGCGAAACGGTAGGGCTAACTTCTAAGGATTTGAAATCTCCATCTTCAACGTAGATTATCATCTGTTCTTATTAACGTACCAATGTGTTAGGCAATACGTCCAAGGAAGCAAACTTCACTGCAGTGTTTCTTATGCCATTCCATGTAGTGGAAAGTATCTCTACCTTAGTCTTGTAGAAGCGGTAAAACGAAGTAGCCGCGGGGAAAATACCTGATTAGACTGACTTTGGAGAAAAAAATCTATAATAGGTACACACAACCTTTACCTCCTCGTTCAACGCTTCCTGCGGATGGATCCAGGTTGCTAGTTTTCAACTACCATCGCGGCAGGCAATCAAGTCCAGTTCGCCTACTTATCTGTGCACCTCGTTCACTGGTTCCCATTACCCGTATACTCCTCTCCACACCACTTCGCTTTGCGATTCGCTGGCTGCTCCAGACGATACACTAAGTTTCGCCCACTCGTTGGGAGTGGGATAAGACGGTGAGGGACGGGATATAATATCCAACGGGGGACCCTATGTGCATCCATCCATGCAGGGCGCCCTTCATAAACGGGAGCGGGAACATGGGTTATCTATCTGTCTACTTGGATATATGTCGCCGCGTCATAGTAATCCCATATATAAAGCGCATATGATAGGCAGTTTATCTGCTCAGGCTAAGGTAGGAACAACACTTTGCACCGCTGGGTCAGCATGCAGGCAAGGCGAGGCAAGGCATGGCAAGGCGAGAGGTCGAGGTTCACGTCGAGATTATCTACCTGCCTATCTAAGCCGTGCAGGATTCCTGTCGGAAAACGCCAGGCAACGCATCGATGCCCAGACATGCAACGCATAGGTAGGTATCTAACTCCGTGCCGTAGCTCTGCCTAGCCGGCCGGCCGGCCGGCGGCAGGCAGCAGGGCAGGCAGGCAAGGCGAGAGCGGCGGAACTGGCAGGTCTAGAGGTCTTAGCTTGAGAAGAGAAGCTGATAGGATTTGACCTACACTACTAGGCTGTTTGTTGTTAACGTTGGGATTGTCACGTGTGATCTTCATACCTACCAATATATTTCAATATCTTAATTCTATTAAATGCCTATAGGTACATAAGTAGGCAAGGTTGTTCTCCTCTACAAGGGAATAACGAATCGTGACATTCATAGATACCAGTATTGGCAATGTAGTAAGTAAACAACTTGACCGGAGTAGATTGGTTAAGCTCTCAGCCACTCATTTCCGGTGTTCGATTCCCCGGTGCTGTTGAACAAAGACACGCCTCAAGCACGTCAGCCTGTAAATCCGTCGTCCGCTCCTCCAGAGTCCCTTCGTTCTCACGTCATCCTCGGCAAAGCAGCAGAGCTCCAGTATAAGTCAACAAAGGTACGTTTACAGCACCACGATTGGAAAGAGAGGAATTGGTCTCACTCGGATAAACATGTTTCGTGCCGCAATGTTTATCTATGGATAGGCCAGGACAGAATAAGACGGGGGTCGTGGGATCGACTACCCCGTCTACTACCCATATCCAGGTACGGGCCAATAAGGCTTTTCAATTTTGTATTACATACAAGTCAAGGTAGGCATTTCAATCATGATAGCTACTTACCTACCTTAGGTAAGGTAACCTAGATGTGAGCATTTTACACGCCACAAGTCGCACGCATGCTGGGGTATGTTTTGCGTCAGATGATGTCAGAACTGCATGGCATCGTACATAAGTACGTAGGTCAGAATGAGGCGTAGAACGAAGTGCAATACCAAATAGCGATGGCAAGTCTCAGCGAACTTGGATAAGTGTTGTGGTGGGAGATGATGATATGGTCATGCATGTAGGTAAAGTACTAAGGTGGTATCTAAGATAAACATCATGATGTAATGGTGTATCTATAGATAGAATAGCCGAGATAGCCAAGGGTTGTGCCGCATTTGATGATCGCGGAGTGGCTTCTACCGCGGAGGAAGATCGTTTAGATCAAGCAGTCACGATAAGCGGTTACAATCTGTCTCTACCTTAAGCTACGTTCCGACGACGGTCCGCATATAGTGTTTGGAGAGCTGAAAGGGACGATCGAAAGGGCGGGCATTGAACACGGCGGATGCGGGGAAGTGGGGTTGCTGTCAGTGCCTGTGAATTAACTAACCTATGACATCACAGTATGGATTTGTTAGACGACCTCACCTACATGTAAGTGGGCGACCTCAGCATATATTCATTTGACAAATCCGCTTGACGATGTAGGCTCGCGTACCGCTTCTACCGAAGTTGAAACCCTGATGTCATCTGAAGTCTTTCGATCTCTCCAAACGGCTCCAATACCGGTGACAAAAGGTTTCCCGGTTTCCTATGGTGTCTCCTGCTGGCAAAAGCGCCCAAATACTTTCTTTAGCCACCCCTGCACTCTGATCCACAACACGCGAGCTTTCGCCGGCGAAGCCTCATATTTTGACTACCATACGACTAACGCCACTTAGTTCTTTATATATAGGTGATACATCCAGTAGCTATGACGGGGCAACCGAGCTCGTAGAGCTGAGCGCTAGGTTTTTGATCAGGACAGTGAAGAAAAGAAAAAGAGAGTACCTGTCGACTCTCCGGAGATACGAAGGCATAGGAGACGCATACGTCGCCAACACTATATAATGACAGACACTTCACATTTTGTACTTGATCTACCCCCTGGGTTGGTAGCTAGTCATCGAGGTTGAAATTGTGTCGGTCCCAAAGAGTTTGTATCGACCAGGGAAGACAGCAGCCCGGACAGTCACCTATTGTCGTGATCCTCATCTGAGCGTCAATCAACCAGGTGCCCGCCCGCATAAAAACGAAAGAGGAAAAGAGAGAGAGAAAGAAAAAAAGAAAAAAAAAAGGGAAGTGGGTTACAGGACTGGTATAGAATTTTCGGTTTGCAGGGAGGACAACATTAAGAGACCATCCAAACAGCTAGAGAACGAGATAGTTAGACATATGAAGAGGCAAAAAAACCTCTCTCTCTCTCTCTCTCTCTCTCTCTCGATCAAAACAGTGATATCAAGAACATGCCCATCGAATTACAAATCTCAACATCAATCTCAATCTCCGCACCTCCCCGAGATGCAAACCCACCTTGTCCGCCCCCATAAGAACGCTCGTAGACTATAGCGTCTAGACGTTCGTCACGTCAACTAGTCCACGGCCATGTCAAGGTGACGATAATTACTTCTCGGGATAGACAGGCAGGCGAACGGCCAGATGGGCAAACAGTGTTGATACTGGGGGAAAGCTAAGTAAGATATGCAAAGCTACGCTGGGAAACCCTTATGACTTCGGCCATCTCCTCGACGCGGTGAGATACGTGGTATAGAAACAGAAAGGGGGGGGGGGGGGCAGGAAGTAAAGGGGAGAGAGACGGTTACTAGGTATTACCTACAGATCATCAAATACCACCACGTACCACGGAGAAAAAGCCTACATCACATCAAGTCAAGTTAAGACAAGTCAAGCCAAGTCAAGAGCCTCACCGCAAACACACAGAAAAACCAGAGGACACCGTGGACCGGGCACCGCACCGACGAAAACAAGCGCCAGAAAGGAGATCCGGAATCCCGTTATAATAATAACAAGAATAGTGATCATGACGTCCTATTAATTCGCTGCAGAAAAACGTGGACTGAAACCGGCCGACTCGCCCTGGCCCCTGAACACCCATGCTGCTTGCTGCCTTACCAAAATTTGCGAAAGACACGCGAATCCGATGACCCTGGGGAAAAAAACATCGACTCGACCACGTCTGCCATAAGAGGGGAAGAAGAAGAAGCCCAGCCACGACGCAGGTGGATTCGATTGCCCGCGGAAACTGATCTCGGATAATGGGGGGTGGTTACATGTACATGCAGACTGAGGTATGCCTAAACCGAAGTGCTCGTCGCCTAGCCTACACCTTCCTGAACAATCCCTTGCCAGAGGGAGCAGGGAGGAAGAAAGCCTGCCCTGGCAGCATGATTATGCTTGGGAATATTATATCCGAACTAAACTCGCCTGCGGCTCCAGCAAAATTTAGGGTTACCCTTACCTCAGAACTGTTGGGATCTGGGTATCTCGTCGATCACGGACTGTATAGAGACGAGGGACCCTGGGCCGCCTTCTTCTCGGAGATAGTCTAGTAAGACACTGGTTTGTCCATACATGTTTTCCAAAGCTGACCGGGATGATTTCCCTAAAGATGCTGATATTCCGTCAGTCTGGAGGCTTGACGAGGGTGGGCATGGGAATCAAGACGTACATAGAATGGCCGAATTCAGTTCTTCGGCAACGGTAACCCTTCCCTTTCTGTCCAGCAGTGGCGCGATCTCTTTAACTTGGAGAGGGTTAGGGTAGGCAAGCAGGGCAAATATATCGCTGAGCGCGTTGCCAACCTCCGGCCGCGTGTCATGCCTGAACTCAGCTTGCAAGGCCTGGCCATACACGATCGTTTCCTCCAACAGAGGTCCAGCGTCATGCTGAGATTCCATGGGGTCGTCTTCCATAGTATCTGACTGGCCGCTTTCGTCGACGTCCATCTCACTAGGCACGTCGTCATAGGGATGACCATTGCGTTTCTTGCCACTACCGCTGCTGAATTCTGCGGCTTTCCGTACCATTTCGACAAATTTCCTACACTTTAATCTGAAATATACGTCTTGGTTGTTTTTAAGCACAAGTGGGTAATACTTGTTCGTCAAAATTAATGATTTGTCAATGTCACCTTCAAGGATTGCTCTCCGTATGCCTAATTGGTCAGCGAGTTGCAAGTTGCATTGAGAGAAGGACATAATCATACGTTGTCTCTGACGGGCATCTTCGTCGTCCTTGATATTTATGCCCAAAATGGGGACACTTGGGTCACTACTCAGCGCTTGTTGCTCGGATTGTATCTCCCTGGCAAACTCTCGTGCTGTTTCAACATAGCCGTCGTGCTGTAGGAATTGCAGAACCTAAGCAATGTAAGCATCCATCATTTGTATTAGCCATCAACTCGTCACAAACCAATTGTTGAATTAACTCTGTCTCGTTCATGCGGCAGGATACGAGCCTTTGGATACTATGATGGTGAGCTAAGAGTCGTAGGTTTGGTCTTGTGTACGCACCTTGTCCGTGAAATAGCTTGCTTGATCATGCCTTGTTCCTTCTATGAAGAGAGCCTCTCTGTTAGCTATCTGAATGGGCTCTATGTAGAGATAAAATAAATCGAAAGAACAACACGTCCATGTCAGGAGCGAGAGGGTCGCGTAATCGCATACCTGTATTACTTGGTCGATCTTGAAGACGAAGGGACTCTGCCCGAGATTGACACGAATAAGCTCGCCAGCTTTTTTGATACCCACAGCTGGGTATAATTTGCCCTTGATATCGCGAAACGCGAGACCTGGGTGAATGACTTAGTTTTGTGTCGAGCAAGGGAGGAGAAGAACCAACCTAGGTTAACTCCGTTTTTGGTAAAAAAGGCCTGACCAGTACGGAAGTTTACACCGCAGCCGATCACGTCTCCAGAGCTAAAAGTGGTCTCCTTATATTTCTTCCCCACGTTTGAACCGGAATAGATATCGCCATCGTCGCCGTGATAGCCCCATGACTCCTGCTCCCAGCCAGGCGGCCGAGCTAGTGACACATTTTTGGTGACGAATCCGACGCATACGGTGGTGGTCCTGGAGAACGTTAGAAGAGAACGGAAAGACGAGTCAGACCGGAGTTTACGGAAACGGCGTACTCGTCTCTTCTTTTTGAAAGAAGCGTTACTTCGAAGTAATATATACCGGCTTGTGACGGCATAGGGTGATCTGCGCGTATTCCGCATATTTCGTGATCATGTTCTCTCTCTCTCGTTGTCCGCAGTGCGGGGTTATATTTCACCTCCAACCCATTTGCTGACACTTCTAATGCGCCAACTTTGTCATCCTTATTCCATCGCGTTGGCAAAGGCGGGACTCCCGACTCGCTTTCAAACGTCGGGGCCCGCTCGATGAGGTCGTATGTCATACCAAGGTGGGATGCCGGGGTTTTGCCACTTAACGAACTATCGGAGGAGGAAGCCGGGAGCCCACGTCCAGACTGCTGATGGTTCTCTTTCTGTGCCTGATTTGCTCTATGAATCTCCTCCAACTTAGTCATGTAGCTAGACCCCTTGAGATAGGATGGTGTAAAGAAACCGATGTTCTCCTGTCCCGTGTTCCATATTTCATCGAGACCCCCGCGGGGCATAAACATCTCAAAGGCTCTGGAAAAGGACGGCAACTGCGGATGACGCATGAGCCTCGAGAAGGCCCCGTCGGGGGAGTCGTCGTTGTGTTCCATGCCCATTATAGAGCTCCGCGAGGAAGGGAGGGTGGAATATAGCTCCGAAGTAGGCTCGCTGGCGGGGTTTAGGAGATAAGACACGCGGTTGGATCGTATGGAGGGGGAGGCAAGAGCGATATTCGAACCCGACACCACGGCGGCGTAAGGATTTCCCATGCGAGGTAGGAAATTTCCGTAACTCCCATCTGAATTCATGCCCGACGATCCATGCTGGAAGGGGTTGGCCATAGCGGGATCGAAGGGGATTTGCGTTTACGGATCACCATCCACCCGTCCAGACGGGTGACTGGCGGGTACTAGTCTTGGGTTATATATGCGAGTGTGTGTGTGTAAAAGAGGACGAGAGAAAACAGGGAGAGGGAGGGCTGATGTGTTGTCGAGGAGTGACCGTGTCGATGACCGGCGAAGTCTGGTTCTGTTGCCCTTTGGGGGAATACCTTTTGAGAATCAGGTCGTGGGCGTCCTGGAGAGGGCAGGTCGAATCCCGAGGCAAAGCGGTAGAATGGTGGCGGGGATGAATTGGACACGATGCACTATTATGCGGCGGTTTAACACGAGACGTGTCACCGTCATCGACTAATCGAAGGTTGAACAAGAGCAAGCTGGACCCGAGAGGTGACTCGTTTATATGTGGATAGTGGAAATGGGCCGGCACTGTCGACGAGACGCCTACCCAAGACGGGCGAAGAGCAGAACGGTGACGAAGACAAATACGAGATAGGAAGCAAATAGGGCTTCAGGTTAGGTAGGGCGGGTAGAGCAGGGAGACCCGGTAGAGCGAGTCGGTAGAGATGGATGGCCTTGATCGGGAAGCTGGATGGCGCTGGATACCTCGGTATGTCTATGGACGGACATACGTGGACGGGAATGCTTGGCTTGGTGGATGATGCACTGGAAAGAGAAAGACGACGCAAACATGTGCTGTAGGTGGGATTTCGCGATCACCTCGGGTAGGCTGGCCGCATCGAACGCCTCCGAGAGGATAGGCAAGGTGGTACCTATGCTCGTATGCTCGTGTGGAAGTTGGTGGTGTAAGTCTCGAAGTTGGACGGTTTGGGATGGCCTGAGAGAGAGGTCGCAGGTCAGGTACAAGTGCTGAGGTACAAATGCTGAGGTAGTGTTAGTCGTAGCGGCGGTTGCGGAGAAACAGCTGCCAGGATAAGGAAGTCGATGAGCCCACCTGCGACCCACCCGAGACCCAGTTCCATGCTACCAAGGTGGCGCATAACTTCCAATACGTCCCGAGGCGGGTCCCAAAAAACTAGGGACACCACCTATACTACCAAAACAGCTACTTTTCAAACCTATTTAAAAGCTTATATATTAGCCCTTAGCGTCAATAAGGGTTAAATTAGAAGCTCTATAATAGTAAAAGAATACTTTAACACAGTTCTCTGCTTTTATTACTGTATATTATTATAACTAGAATGTGTTGCAAATACGTGGTTGTCATGGTGGCTATTCTAGTGGTGTACCTGGTGTAGGTAGGTGTCCCTAGTTTTTTGGGACCCGCCTCGACGTCCCTAGCGTAGAAATACTAAAACATTGAAGTGTACTAACATCCATACTTCAAGTTATCACCTTTCAAAATAAGTACATATCTCAGATTATACTTCGTATACGTACCTATATTCACAAGATTGAATACACAGACTTAGTAGATATATATCTTGAATTGAAAAGAACGAGGCTACTTACTGTTTCGTGTAGCCGTATTGGTACTTACTTGTAAGCTCCTTGATTCTATCATATCTACATAGAGTGCACGTGGTACACATTGCCGTATCTGTATTAGTCTAGGTACAAGTAGGGTGTATCTAGCCTCGTACTCCTATCGAACTTTCCTAAGTACCCTAACATCATATTGCCGAGTATGTGATCATTTAAAGATATGCGTGTATCTAGATAGTGTACGTCCGTACGAAGTACACCTTATATGAATATTAGTATCAAGGTGTCCCGTCATCTACCTACGACAGGGGCGTCCTTGGAGATTATACCTGGAATTTATCTAACTCTGTGCTGTCCGTGAATGAATTCTGTAAGGCGAGGGGGGGGAATCCGGAATTATGCGCCGGTTCCACGGCACATCACCATAGTGTACACTTACGTAGGTTTGGGTTCTGGAGACAAAGTTATAAGAGGTAAATAAACAATTATTGTTTTTCCCCATCTGGGCCACAACAACTTGGGCCGTTAGTTATCTAGGGTACCTACGGGTAGGTGAACTTAGTGGCTGAATGGCTGGCTGGACGAAGTAGGCGCCAGTGCCAACCAAATCATCCATCATCATAATACCTACTTCTAAGACCTCTTCAGTACGTGGGCTAATAGAAGCACTAGGTTTGCCCGTGGGCTCATGCACTTCTCTAGTGAGAGTGGGGGTTTAATACTTGACTTACGAAGTCCTGCTGGGCCTATACTAATCTACTACGCTGCTATCTATAACACGCCTACCGACTTGAATACAACCATTGGGAGAACTGCAGAGTTTTGAATAACATCCGTACCGCCCCCTGATTGTTGGGCATCACCTAGGTTAAGTGCCATGCAGTTGAGTGCATACCTCGGTATGCGTCCAGGCATAGGGTGTGGATTTTCCAAGAAAGGGGGTGAGTCTAGTATCTGAAACAGGACAAGCCTTCACTTGGTGTGCAGCTGGAATGGTCTGTTCACCCAATGCACATGTTCTTAAAATGTTGACTATGTGAAGGATCTGGTCTCGATACTGGGCTCAAGATCTTACTTCTGATCTCGCCAACGCCAATAGCGAGTATATGCAACACCGAAATCTGAACACTCGTTGAGTGCCATCCTCTGACAACTACGCGAGTGTCTCCTTCAACGGACTGCAGCTGGATCCATATCCATTACAGCTGCGGATCGTCGCGGCGGCCCATGGCTGTTCTGCCGCATCACGTGCACATGGAGCCGTGGCTGTTCACCTTTTTCATTACATGTTTCGTTCGCCGTGAGAGAAAAATCAAACACGCTGTATTATATTGTACAATCCCATGCCTGGATCTAATCCACCACTAGGTAGCTAAACTTTGAAGCGCCTGTGCCGACTCGACAACGCCTCCTTACATGAACCGGGGGGGCTTGGGCCTTGCAGTGCGCATTAGATGTAGATGGTGCTATTGCAGCCCAGCCCAGCCATCTTAAATGCAAAACAATGACCAAAACGCCATGCTTTTCATTAACCTTGCTCCATAAACGCCTAGATTACAGATCGCTGGTGACCACTCAGTGGTAGAAAGGTAGTAAAATAAAATGTTGAAATCGGTCGTATAGTGCAGTTCAAGAGGCGGCGATGGCCATGGGGGCGGGAGAGCTGGCGTGCACACTCGGGGGGATGCTTTGTGGCTCGCCTTCGAGGTTGCTGATGCTATTCTCGCTCTTCATCTGACTTCCATCTTTGTTCTCCTTATTACTGCTGTCAGGGGAAGTGGTGGGTTCTTCGGTAGTAGCATCCGGCTTGGGCTTCGATGGTGCGGTCCAGCGTGGGATCTCCCACAGCACGCCGGTAAATGACTTCAATCTGAAGCCACCTTTGGTCCATTTCCGGCAAGGCGCGCCGGTTCGATCAAGTGCACGAAGGCCAGCATTGATTGCGCCTTGATTAGCTTTCGGGCCAAGTTTATGACCTGCACCTCCACCTGCACGTCCGTTGGGGTCGATGGTACCGTCCTCCCTAGGAATAGAGTTAGAAAACAACGATATTAGGGATAATGAATCGGTAGAGGGACGGAGGCGGATGGAGAGTACACATCCATAGGGCGAAACACGAAGATAGTGAAAGGACTGGCTTGGAACACTTACAATCTGGCCTTCTTCTTCGGGCCAGGCTTGCCTCTGATTTTGGCAGTCGGATCATTGGCATTGGCGACGGTGGCGCTTCGTTTCACACCCTTCTTCTTAGGGTTGTCTGTAGGAGGGCCCATGGTTGTCTGTGATGGTGTGCCACTCGCGGCTGGGGTGCCAGGACTCGACGGAGAGGCATTCTCCTCCTGCGATGCCGCAGCAACGGGAACGTCGTTGGCAGGGACAGGTGAGGAGGCAGAGGACTCCTTCTTGGGCGACTCTTCCTTTGTCCATGACGGATCGATGATCTTGCGTAGCCGATCAGGTGAGACTCGCAGCGTCACAATAGCCGAGGGTTTCCCAGTCGACTTTCGACGGTCCTTCTCCCTGCCGGAAGCTGATGTTTTACTGGGGGCAGGCATCTCTACCGCTTCGCAGTTGATGATGTCGGAAACGTGTCGACTCTGCTACACCTCAAGGAGGGATGGTGTGAGGTGTCGAAGACAAGTGAAGTGAGGACGTGGTGCAAGACGATGCCAGCAATCGGCTGCAACGCGAGGTTAGATGCACTTCGCTTAGAAAGCAGGCTTGGATGTAAAATGACACCGGTGCCGCGAGGGTGATCCGCCAAATTCCACTTTGCTTAGCACGGATGCTGATGGTCAGGTGGACGTGTGTTGGTGCGATGCGATGCACCAGCACAGATTGGCTGGGTTAGTGGTGGTGCACTGCGGTGGGCTGGGGCGTCTCAACTCGAAGCTGGCAGCAATAATGGCGCGTCGGTGCTACGAGTTGAGGGTCGTTGGTGATGATGCGAGAGCTCACACCGGGGGTCCGGGGCTCAAGGCTCTTGAGGCAGCGCGGTGGTGATAGTGATGGTGATGGTGACGGTGATGGGTGGTGTTGGTCCTGGTGGTGCTGGTCCTGGTGTTGGTATTAGTGGTGTTGGTGTTGGTGGTCCTGGTGGTCCTGGTACTGGTGGGCGCAGGCGATTAATGGGTGTGCAGGGCAGGTAGTGTACAGCAAGTGTGAAAGTCAGCGATGGCGATGTTCATTTCATGGTGGTGATGGTGATGGTGATGGTTTGGCTGAGAGAGGAGGAGGATGGATGGGAGAGTGATTTAATATTATGGGGGCGGTCATTGTTGCCCTTTGGTGAAAAGTTTGGGGCGTTGGTCTCATTTTGCTCTCGGTTTGGCGGCAGCGCACAATAGACGGGATGTGCTCGCTCATGCTTTGGGCTGCTGAAGGAAATTTGTGAGGAGCCAGAGCCAGCGCCAGGCTGTCCGTCGCCTTCGCGAAAAAGAGTGGTGCATCTGGGCAGAGGGAGAGATGACAGAGTCAACCTGGCCCCTGCACCCTCAGCGGCTTAGCTGTATGTGGCCTAGCCCCATCTGTTTCGCCGACGCTGATTGGCTTAGAGCACCAGAACATCACGTGAGAGGTATCAGCGCCCGTACTGTACGTACTGTACGTACCTCCTTCTGTGCCCACTAGGTACATATATCTTACTACGAAGGACGAAGTACGTCCGTGTACACGGGTACATAAGCAGGTAAAGGACTACATCCGGCCAAGTATCGTGGTGTAGCACCTAAGTGTAAGTACATGTGTGTATGCTGCTGCAGTCGCTGTAGAGAAGGTAAAAGTAGGTGTTTCTACAGTGTTTCAACTCGAGGAACAAGTCAAGGTGATGAGATGTAGCATCATGTATGTACCTACACCAACACCGAGACTCGTCAGCCACGTCCATCTCCTTCTGTCTCCCTCTCTCTCCCTCTTTCTTCCCTGCCTCCCTCATCGCCTTAACCTCTCTCTCTCTTGTCTCGTCCCGGGGATCCGCACCTCCAAACTGCTAGGTAATTTGCGGTTTGCCCGCCCCCTTCGTCCTCACACTACCTTTGTCCGGACACATCCATGATTGTACCCCGTACCCCATCACCGTGATCTTCACTTGCGCCACTTCATTTACTCCTTGTGCCATGCGTCAGGCCATCGCCCTTTTCTGAGTCTGAGCCCGAGTCTACGTGAATCTACAGGCACCAAGGTTAGGTTTGTGCGAGTCGATGCTGTGAGGTCATGTTCGTCAACCGACCTCTCCTCTGCCGATGGTGGCACAGTTTAAGGGAGTGAATGAGCGATGGAGGCATCGGCTGGCTGTGTCTTTGACGCCAAAAACAAGCGCCAGATCCTGCGCGCTGGACTTCTTCCTTTTAGTGGCAAACTCAGTACAGTATGCTGTGCAGGGGGATCGAAACATGAGGTAGCAGACACGAATCATGACCCCAGCAAATGCCAAATAGTGTTCCAGATGATCACAAAAACTCCCCATCCACCATTCCAAGCAACACTACCTAAGTATGTATGTCCATTCACACCAAACATCCTGGCAGCGCGATGCATGATTGGAACCTCTCACACCGACTGTTTTTACTTGAACCGACATGTTGAGTGTAGTAGTGAGTCCATGTTCCCTGATGGAATAGCACGCAGTATCTTGGTCTTCCCGTCGACCTTTTTCCTCAATCGAACGAATAGTGAAGACTTGACTCAAGCGATGAATGATGACTGCAGCTATGGCCGGGAATGGTAAGCCTGCGTCACATGGCACGTCAGCTCCCTCAATGACCCGCTTGGGCTTTTCTAAAGAGATGCCCAGAGGAATCGTGATGGAAGGACATCGGAGATTCCTCCCATACTGCGAATGGCGGACCTGGCTGATGTTTCAAGAGCTCGTAACCTCAACTCTAAGTGTGCCAAGACTGCGTGGCCTAGAGACGCATGCCACCAACAACAACTGGCCCGCTGTGACATACGAGCAGATTCAATCGCCTTCCAGACGACATTTGGAAATACTTTTGGGTACAACATATTGCTACCGACAATTACCGATAGAAGATAGTAACATAACATCGCCTTTGAGCATCATATTCCCTATGGTGTACATTCACATAGAAACTTTTACAACAAGCTCGGCTGAGCCCAACGAACAGAAACGCCCACGTCGAGGATGCTAAGGATGCCCGAGGAGTACCATTCTAACGTCTCATCGCATTTGGACTTTTGCTACAGGCAAAAGCATCCTCTTCAAGCCCCTATGCTCAGGTACTATCCTGAGGTAAATCTCCCAAGCTAGATTCTGAAAATCATTAAGTGGACTGGCCACCAAGATGCAAACTCACCGTTAGATACTTCAATTGTCAAGAGTGTCTAGCTCTCAAGATGATTTTCTTTTCGTGGCTATGCACATAAACAATGCACTAACGTTGTTGGCAGTGCAAACTTTGCTTGGCCAACTCGGATACAATAGCAATACTATGCTAATTATACACTGCCGATGCCTCAAGCTGTTTCTCTGTTCTACCTCTAAGCCGTCGTTTTGAAACGCGCAAAGGACAGCAATTATATGATTTATGACGATGCGAATCTACGTTCGCGAGACCATGGAACCTGTTCGCTTAGTGGTGAATCTAAATACATGGAAGAGAGAAATGTCGCGGGTGTGTTCAACGCTCCGATAGTAACGGTCACCTTAATTGACCATCCTTGAAGCTGCGACGGCCTAGTCTATATACCCTTGAAAGTGACTCGGTTTTCACACTCGTGAGGAGAACCGCGTGCTTAATAAGTATGGCCAGCCGCTCCTCTCACTATTAACACCTCGATATCAAAAGAACTTGCTTCCACGCGCCACCCAATATCCAGTACTACCATGAGAGAAGTTGATGCACAGTCACATGCCACTGCGAGGGCGGGATGACGCTGAATTCTACACAATCCGAACCCTCTTGACCTCTCAAGCGCTACAGCATACTTCCATGACACTGCTGACACGAGTTTCAACACATAGTTCATCACCCGTTGACCACGAATTCGCCTCCTATAGTGGCATACAACAGATTGTAATCGTTGCTTTACTCTGCTATAAGCTGCTTTGGTTGCCTATCAGCTCTGACTTCCTGCTCTCTCCTCCCCTAACATCATTCGTATTCACGTCTTCGCCTTCACTAACTTGAATAGCGCCTCCTTCAGCAACCATTTCTATTATCTCTGCGGCAGTGTCTAACCTCCATGATGATGGGCCACTCATGGCCAACCAAGTCTAGCGTCATCTAGTTTGAACATTTCAGCAGGTGCGATAACCTCTTGATCTTGATGGTGTGGTCTCGATACTGTCTTGCTTAGTAGACCATAGCCCTATCATATGCACGTAATCGTTCCGAGCACATAAGCTTCAAAGGCTTCCTGTCTTCCGTTCCTATCGGATCGCTGGGTTCCAGCCCATCTTGATACCAGAATATTCGTGGCAAGCAGATGAGTAGCAGCCGTTTCTTCCTAAGTTGTACCTCTATTTACTTTTTCACTGGACGGTTCTTGAACGAATAAATTGTCAGTTTTGGTCAGTTTGGTCTCTAGGTCTGGCTTCTCTCTCTGGGCCTAATGTTGTCTCTATCCATGCATAGGTTTGCGCTTTGTCCATTGACATTTGCCGCAGACGGGTTTGCCTCAAAGTCGATACGGCCAAGCCGCACGATGTGTGGAGAGGCTCACGTGCAGCGTGGCCGGAATCTTTCCGGCCACCATCGGTCCACACCGGAGCTCAGGACCGCCTAGTCGGAGTCTAGTAGCAAATCTGTTACTAATTACCCATTCACTCCGCTCACACAAGGCTCACTCACCACACCGGCGATGGTAATTCTATGATAGAACGGATAGGCTGGCAAGAGAGAAAAAAAAACGGCTATTACACTGCTGCAGCCCTCTCCCGTGATAGCCCACGAGCCTCCTAGCAAGGTTCAAGAGCGAAGCATATTTCGTGTGGTGCCAACCTTGTATTATGTTAACAATGGTCAAAGGACCATATAGGAACACGCGTCAGCGCATCGATCACGAGTACTGCATAAGGAGGCATAGGGCCCAGTCAGCAATGCGTATTGAGGTAGGAGGTAATCGTTAGCTAAGGCAATTTTGGAAGAAGCCCACCACCGGCCCGACCGACCCCTCTCATATCGTTCGCGGTGGATGAGGCCGGAATCAGTTCCGGCCACGAACTATATTAGCAAAAGTTTGGTGGTTATGCCCTAGGTGGCATTTTCCTCCTTGATTCCTCCAAAAACCCGTGTGGCCTTGCGTGCGGATCCCAATCGTCCATATCACTATCTAAAAAACACAACTCAGTTAGAACCCCTTTATCACCAATATGTTCATCCCCGGCACAACTTTCGAAGTCCTTGACGACACAAGGCCAGATGACGCCTCTCTACCTGCGTTCATGGTGTCGACCACGCGTGGCTTCCTCCCGCGGATGGATCCCATCGTCACCTTGCCCCGAGAGTTCGATGTGGTTGAGGACTTGCTACAAAACATGCCTGTCTCAACCCAGTCGGGGCGTCCAGGGTTCCTAGCCACCGGCCAGTTGGGCGGTGAGGTAGAGAAGCTTCCTGACTTGACCGCGGAGATTGAGAAGTATCGTGACAATCTTCCCCTGATGAACGCCTTGTACCGCGACTATTCTTTTCTTGCCTCGGCCTATCTCCTGGAGCCTTGCCACATGAGATTCATGAAAGGCGAGCCATATGGACTTGGCCGGTCGGTCCTACCGGCTCAGCTGTCGCGTCCTATCGCACGATGCGCGGAGCTGTAAGTCGCCGTATAAACCCCATGTACAGAGTATCAACGGTCATTGACGCTGTAACATAGCACTGGTTTTAAGCCCTTTATGGAGTATGCCGGCTCCTATGCGCTTTTCAATTACAAATTGCAAGATCCGGAGAAAGGTCTTGAATACGACAATTTGCGGCTTATTCGTGCTTTTGAACACGGGCTTGACCATTCTTCCTCGGAGGCGGGCTTTGTGCTGGTGCACGTTGACATGGTAAAGAACTCCGGCCCCATAGTAGCCGGGGTCATGTCGGCCTTGTCCGCCCTCGCGAATCAGAATGATGCCGATTCCATAGTGCGACGGAAGAAGTTCAACGACGGCCTTCGCACCGTCTTGGGCGCTATTCAGAAAGTCAACAACGTTATGGAGACCATGTGGGGGAAGTCGAAGCCGCGTTCATACACGAGCTTCCGGACGTTCATCTTCGGCATCACCTCGCAGTCCATGTTCCCAGACGGCGTCGTCTACGAGGGTGTTAACGGGGACAAGCCAATGAGCTTTCGGGGGGAGAGCGGCGCGAACGACTCCATGATCCCGCTCATGGACAACCTCTTGCAAATCCAGATGCCGAGCACACCTCTCACGGAAATCTTGCAAGATTTTCGTGAGTACCGACCGAGTAACCATCGGCAGTTCCTCGTCGAGGTGAAGCAACAAGCGGAGGACTTAAGTGTCAAAGATTTCGCGTTAGGAATTAATTCGCTGCATGCTATGAAGAGCGACGAGGAGAAGGAACTGTTGCTTGAGTCGCGCCGTCTGTGGATCAAGCTTCTTGACCAGGTCCGCGACTTTCGATGGCGACACTGGTGCTTTGCCCGCGAGTACATTCTCAAGCAGACGTCTCATCCCACGGCGACCGGTGGCAGCCCCATCGTCACATGGCTCCCTAATCAGTTGCAAGCCGTCATGGAAGAGATGGTGGAGATCTATGGGACCGTAGAGGGACAAAGCGGCCCCACGGACCTTGGAGAGCAGTGCCGGGATATCATGGACCTTGTCAATCGGCAGCATGAAACGCTGCGCAAGGAGGTAGAGAAGTACTGTCAAGAGCGCGGCATCACGGTTCGTGGATGAGAACACGAAGTAACTTGTCGTGGCCGGTTTCATCGAGCCCTTGAAGGACAAATGATTTTTCTGCGATTTCGTAAATACATGAATACAGCGAGATGCTATTGCTCCCCTTCCAGCGTGACACGACTCTCAACACACCATAGGCACGGTTGATATCGTAAACATCGAAACGCCTAACACCCACTCGGAAGGACCTCCGGCCTCCGCTTTCTCTCTCCGGTTCCATAGACGACCCCCCACCATCCCCACCAACCCCCCTCGAGACCGAGGATCGCAGTAGTCTAAGTCATCTGCCGCTTGCCTTGTATGATAACGAGGACTACAGGGAACTTCAACTTGGCGGATAGGACGGGATGGGGATGGGACGGACGGCTCCAACAAAACCGATATAACCCTCCGATGTCGGTGTTCTGGACCGTTGGGAAGACTTGACTGGGTTCAGCGCTTGGACGGCTCGAAACCTACGTCGCAGTATTCAACAAGTCCGTAGAGTTATTTTGCCTTACTAAACGTCAGCAGATGGGCGCGTGCCCTCTCGCAAAGACGACAAAACGCTAGGTAGGTTAGCTAGGTACGTAAGGTTAAGGGGCGGCCCTCGGATACGTACACCACTTGACCCCCACCGTGGACTAGAAAGATGGGAACTCTCCATAGTCTGAGGGGGGAGAGGGAGGAGTGGATCGAAGTCGCATCACGACGAAGCAAATCATGAGCTTTTGCAATACGCAGTTAGTCGGTGAGTGAGTGAGAAACGCTGGCTCCCGTCGCTCTTGGACGGATATGGTCAGGTCGTTTGCGCTAGACGGCCTCCATCCCCAAGCCGATGACAGGCTGGGACCTTCTCCAGCTGCAACTAGCCGGACCGCCGTCATGAGCTTCGACGCTTGCCGGTTCCCCGCGAGGAGGGGGGGCAAGTCTCGCCTGTCGATTATATATAACGTAAGTATGGAGAGGGAGGAGAGGGAGATAGAAAGAAGTCTCGTCCCCGTCGGGAACTGACATCTCCATCATACATTCTAGCCGGGTAGATCCAATCGTCGTGTGCTACGGTCGTGACATTGTGACGACATCTAACAGACAACTATTCACATCACCTACCCTGGCTCGTGTTGGCCCGAGATCCAGGCCTCAAGACCAACACCCCCTGGCAATCAGCTCTCTCTATAATAAACCAGATCTAGACCAACAACCATGGGTTCCCAAGAGACGTCTGAATCGATCAATGCCCTTCGGCCATCGATAGCCGAGAGGCTCGACCCGGTGTTCCTCGACATATACAATCGCTACCAAGGTAAGCACGGCATCCGAGCGACGTAAGCGGCTAGATATATTGCGAGATACGAAAGCTCATGCCATCCAATCTACCGCAGCCAACCGTCTCCGGTGCGACCAGGTGCCGTACGAGACGTACAACGCGGACAGGGAAGCGTACAGCTTCCCGACCCGCAAGGTCGCGGGCCCGAGCCCCGAGGTGGCCAGCAACGCCGTCCACCGCGTGCCCGTGTCCCACCCGGCCGGCTCGGTCGAGGTGCAGGTGTACGTGCCGACGACCGAGGCGGCGCTCTCGGGGGGGCTCGCGGACGCCCGCGGCAGGCTGCCGGCGCTCGTCAACTTCCACGGCGGCGGCTTCGTCATCGGCGACCTGAGGTCCGACGAGCCGCTCGTGCGCCAGCTCTGCCACCGCGCGGGCTGCGTCGTCGTCAACGCCGACTACCGCACGGCCCCCGAGTTCCCGCACCCGACGTCGGCGCTCGACGCCTGGGACGTGCTGCGGTGGGTGTTCGCGCGCGCCGACGAGCTGGGCATCGACGCCGCCCGCGTCGCCGTCAGCGGGCTCTCGGCCGGCGGCTGCCTGGCCGCCGTGCTGTCCATCCTCGCGCGCGATCACGCCCAGGAGCTCGCGCTGCCGCCGCTGAAGCTGCAGCTTCTCATCGTGCCGCTCGTCGACGTGCGCCACGTTCCCGTCGAGGGGTCGGCCGGCGCCGACGCGCCGTACGAGAGCTACGCGAGCAACGAGTTCGCGCCCATGCTGCCGCTGTCGCGCCTCGTGTGGTTCTACAACTACTGGCTCGGCACGGGCGCCGACAGGGCCGAGAAGGCCGGCGACTTCCGTGCGTCGCCGCTGCTCGCTAGTTCGCACGCCAACCTGGCGCCCGCGTCCATCCGCGCCGCCGAGGTCGACCCCCTCGTCTCCGAGGCCCGCGTGTACCACGAGACGCTGCTCGCCGCCGGAACGCCGAGCTCGATCAAGGTGTACAAGGGCCAGGGGCACACGTTCCCGCACTGGGACGGCGAGAACCCCGGGTCCAAGGAGTTCGTGGACGATTGCGTCAATGACTTGAAGGAGGCGTTTAAGTTGTGAGCGGGCGCGAAGGGGGGGTTGTTGGGTTGGGCTTGAACCTGGATGGACTGAGGGAGGGGAGGAGATTGGGGGCGGAAGGGTCAGACTCGGTACCTATCATCTGGACGAACCATTGACGAAAAGGTCTCTGCGAGATTGAGATTACTTTTTATTGTTACTTAGGTATTCGGCACTGGACCAGGCCGCCCGTGTGTTGAGATACTTGTATCAAGCTGAGATGGCTTCAGTTTTATAGCATACTATGAATGGGTCGGAAAATGCATTATACCTAACCTAGTATATCCGTTGCTTGTCCCTCTCCAATCTTTCAAACCAGTATCAGCAATATTATATGATATTAACAACATCTATTTCTGTCTTGTAGCAAGGGGGGTAGATTACGAGAGAACTTGTCTCGTTCTAGATATTGATATCTTGATATCTACCTACCCCTTTTCTAGTGTCTAATTTGCAAACTGGATGACTCTCACGCAGCACTCAGAATTGTGCTTGTTTATTTATGCTGTTGAGGATTCTAGCTATCAATAATCACTTATGAGCATACGATCATCTGCCTGCTCTGTCCTGATCAGGAGCGTAGGCATTAAGCTGGGGAGTGGTTGGGGGATAGGTATATCACGTCACGATGCCGTCGAGGTAAAACGACTAATTCCTTATGTGAACAGAAAGCTCATAATCAAAGTAGAAGTTGTTCTAATACTACATGGGGGCTGCTCCGTATCAAGTAAAAGAAAATATAAGTTGAGCCAAGGGGGTGTCTAACAAGATGTAATCTCCAGCCATCGCCTATCCCATCCGATCCTATCCGTCGCCATCGCCCGTCAAACCAAGTCTAGCCCGCGGCTCTTTCGCAAAGAAATAAGTAAGTAGATATTCGATAACAAGCACAGATAGAGCAGAGGTGTGATCGATGCGCTCGGGATGCGGAAGTCACGAGGATCTAATAATAAGAACTCCCTATTGCGAAGACGAGACCGTACCAGGCGTCCCTCCTCTATATATAGGTGATTTAAGATGAAAGTGGAAAGGGGAGGAGGGTATCAGCGATTAGCGATTAACGAGAGCGATGAAGGGGATCTCGCTGTTCGGGACCTGCGCGAAGGCGCCCAGCCCGGAGTCGTACGCGAACGACCGGAAGGAGATGCCGTACGGTTCCTGTGCCGCGCCGCGCCGTCTTAGCCAGGATTCATTCATTGTCTTCAAAAGCAGGCAAGAAAGCAAATGGGAGAGATCTAAACTCACGACGTCGAAGCAATACACGGACTCCCTGGGCAGCCGCACCTCGCCGAGCCCGTCCTGCTCGATGCCGAGGAAGTAGGCGGCGAGGACGCGGACGACGGCGCGGTGGGTGATGAGCACGATGTGGTCCGTGGTCCGCTCGAGCTCGACGATGAGCGGGCGCAGCCGCACGATGAGGTCGACGTAGCCCTCGCCGCCGAGCCCGGGCCAGCGGTACCGCAGCCTGTCGCGCGCGCGCGCGGCGTGCTCGGCGGGGTGGCGCGCGGCCACCTCGGACCGCGTGAGGCCCGCCATGGCCCCCGCGTTGAGGTCGTCGAGCATCTTCGTGTGCGTCTGCGGGTACGTCTCGGCCGGGAACGACGCGCCCGTCTGCAAGGCCTGCGGCCACGTCGAGGTCCAGACGCAGAACTGGGGGTATACGTGTAAGTGTGAGCGTGGGAATGTGCTTCTCTGGGAATAGGTGCGTGCTCGTCGTGGGGGGGTGATGGCTACATATATATATATATATATATATAGCTGTATATGTGGAGGAAGAGATGTGTAGATGGGATGGGACGGGATGGGTCGGGATAGATGTATACTTGCTTACCTGCGACGACTCGGGATTATGGCCAGAGATGGGCTCCTCGTCGGCCCAGCGCCGCCGCTGCGCCTCGATGAACTCGGCCAGGGCCCCCGCGTATTCCCGCCCCCGACGGCTGAGGTCCGAGTACCGGCCGATGCGCCCCTCCCTGTCGTCGAGGCTCTCGCCGTGGCACGAGAGCCATATCTGGCGCCGCGCGAGGTTGAAGTTGAGGAGGTACTCGGCGATCTGGGAGAGGACTATGACGAACCAACCAACCACTGGAGTCAGCAATCAATGAATCAAACAATTACTCCTCTTGAGCCGGGAGTTCTGGTGCTGTCGAAAGATTCTTCCGGGATGGTTCGCGAGCTCTCAAATTACGAGGGAGGGAGGGAGGGAAGAAAAAGAAAGGAAAAAACTCCGGAAGTCACTCACGGTATCCACGGATGAGGTGCGTGTCCATCTTGCGTCCGGCGTCCGTCATCTGCGCGAACGAGAGCCCCTGCGCCTCCTCGGCGGCGCCCAGCGGCTCGTACGCCATCTCGTAGTGCGCGACGCGGCGGCGGAAGTCGGCGAGCGACGCCTCGGGGTCCTTGCCCGCGTAGTCGGGCCCGGAGAGCTTGAGGCGGATGTTGGCCTCGCGGATCGTCTCGTCGGAGCAGCGGTTCTCGAGGAACAGCACCTTGATCCCTTGCCCTTCCCCGCCGGGAAGCCGCTGCCACTGCCGTATGTGACCCAGCACGAGCTGGCGGCGCGCCTGCGTGCTGTTCGTGGCGTCGAGGATGCCGACGTTGCCGCCCCCGCGCAGCAGCCACTCGAGCAGCTCGTCGAGCGTCTTGAGCGCGAGCTGGTCGCGCAGCGACACGTTGGCTGGGCTCGTGGGGTCGAAGAACGTCGCGTCCGACGTCGATAGTGAAGGGGGCGCCGTGTCGTCGACGTGGCTCGCCGCCTCCCTGCGCCGGTCCCCGACGTTGAACACCCGCGTCTTGTGCTGCAGCCAGTTCAGGTATCTCGTCAGCTTCTTGGCGACGTAGCTCTTACCCGTCGCCGGGAGGCCGACCATGACGATGACCAGCTTCGAGCTGGCGTCGTGGTGCGGCGTGTACCCGATGAGCGCCTCGAGGGACTGGCGCGGGCTGTTCGGGACGCCCATGGTCATTTATGTATAGGTATGTTTATTGCTGAAATATCACGATGAAATACCGTCTTGTCTATTGATGATGGAGGGAAGATCTAGGAGAGTTTGAGAGTGCCCAGGCCATGGTGATGATGAAAGGATGCTTTTGCCTTTTATTCGCATTCCTCGGAGCGGAGAGGGAGGAGGGTTACGTTGAACTCGAACTCGACTCGGCGGCGACTCGCTTCGCTTACACTGTTCTCCTCTCCGGCTCCTTGATAAAGGTCCGGAAGCTGACGATTGGCTTCGCCAGGGGCCAATGGACGTTTGATCATGCCATTTGCTTCCCAGCCCGCATGGTACCGGCCGGTGGCTTGGTGGCTTGCCCCTCTCCTTGGATACCCGAGCTCTTCCTGCTACTCCACAATCCTCCGTACAACTTAAGAGTGATCTCACACCACCACGAGTAAGACTATTGTCTCTGAAAGCCCTATACATGATATGCTGAATGATATAATTGTAGTCTTTCGATTGCTTCTCATTTGGGACCATATACCGTGTGGGATGTTCATTGCACCAGTCACTGAACAAGTGAATAGGTGATCTGCCGTTCGTGTTTGTCCGATTACAATTTTATCTCATCTAGACGGTACTATTGACAGTGTAGGTAAAATCATTCGTCTGGGCCGGGTTGCCGGGGGTACCATCTCGGTTCCTGGCTCCATACTACGAAAGTCCCGGGCCGGCGCCGATGCGCATCATCGTTTGTAAGCCTAGCCTACCTTCGGCCCCTGTGCCCCTCTGAAATCCTTAACGTGACGTGAAAATATATTAGTTGTACCTTCAAATACCTTACTTACCATGTGTGTAGATGTATGTGTGTGTGCCTATTAAACGATATAGAACAGTGAAAGGGAGGGGTATCATTAAGTCTCTTGTGTATCCCAAACGTCGCTAAACCGCGGATTGAATATAATCGAGTGCCCGATTGAGCAGGGGAAACATGGCCTGTCTGTTCGCCTCGGTGACAAGGTCCTGCAGTTCCTGAAGCCACTTGCCGTCTTCGAGGGCTTTGAGTGCCGTCAGCTGCTGAGGCGTGAGTTTATGCACGGCAGACAGATAAATGCTGTCAAATTCACGGGCACATTCACGACACTCCTTCCCGACGACGTGGTCGGCTTCCAAAGTGGCCGCTATGATCTCCCGCATAACCGTAAGAATATGCACGCGGTTAGGAAATATGAGATGCTTGTCCATATGGCCATCCAGCTTCCTCAAGATACCTTGCAGTCTCAAGGCTACCTCGTACCCAACGCTGAGCTGTCTTTGCTCGGACATGTTGTCGTAGTTTCCCGTAAAGCCCAAATGGGTCTCTGACCGATCCAGTTGCCACGTGAAGTTGCAGGGATTTTCTTTCGGTTCTCCTTCCAGCGGCTTAATCACATTGCTGTTGGCACCGTCATCACTAGCGGGGGTGGCAGCTGCAGCGGCTGGCGTGGATACGATAGGTGTTGGCGTTATTTGATAGCGTCGAGTGGCTGGGGGTTGGGGCGAGGAATTGTGTGCGGGTAAGGGTATGAGGAGTCGCGGCCCCTTGGGTGTGGACAAGCTGTCGGTCCAGGTTTGTCCGTTAAGTACTAGTTTTGGGTTTTTGTTCGCGGTGGGCGAGGGCGGATCGTCATGTTTTCGCTTTCGGGGGTTCTCGGAGGTAGGAGGCGGGGGCGGACCGTGATCCCTCTGCTCTATGGGGTTCTCGAAGGAAACACGGGATACAACGTGAGGCGGCGGCCGCCATGCGTGTGGACTATTACGCCTGTTATAGTCTAGCTGGTATAGAGCCTGTGCGATCTCTTGATCGCGAACTGCAGCGTGGACCAACAGGTGAATAAATTCCTTTGGTGTGGCCCTGGCAGTGTCGAGTGCGCCGAGGATTTCGTAGAATTGATCGCGACGGGTAGCTTCGCTTAGGGGATTGTTGGGCGGCAGTACTTCCTGGGGTTGGCCCAAGGCAACTTGATATTGCTGATGGAAATGATGTGGTTGCGCTTGTAGGTGCGATTGTGGTTGTAACTGTGGTTGCGTTGATAGTTGGTGTCGCTGATTATACTGGTGATGTTGGTGATGTTGGTGATGTTGGTTGTGTTGGTTGTGTTGTGGGTGTTGCGGAGGTGGCGGGTGAGGTGGATGAGTCTGCAATTGAGTCTGCAATTGGTGACAATGGGCTCGAAACTGGTCTTCAAATGGGGGTATTCGTTGTGGTTGTGGTTGTGGTTGTTCTTGTAGTGGTTGTTGTTGGCGTTGTTCTCGTCGTTGTTCTTGGGGTTGCTGTTCGGTCTCGACTGGCCGCTCCTCCTGGTCCTGATCATTGAATATATCCTGTTAACCGGATGATCTGCTGTCCGTCGACCTACCTGGCGAAGGGCCGCGAGGGTGATTTGATGAAGTTGATGAAAGGCGGATTGAGGTGAGATAAAAATACGGGAACATACAGGTGGAGGCCCTGGTTCTACGAGAGACGGCCGATCTTGTTCTCGTTGCTGTTCTCGTTGTCGCTCTTGTTCTTCTTGTTGTTCTTCCTCTGCCTCTGCCTCTGCATCTGGGTCTTCCTCCTCCTCTTCTTCCTGTTCGTCTTGTTCTAGTTCTGCTGGTTCTTCTCCATCCTCTGCCTGTTGTTGCTGCCGTCGACCTATAATTTGCAACATTTCCTGTAACGCAGGAGATGTCGTTGCCATCTCTGCCCAGTCGATCTTCACCGAGGCACTTGGCGCGCGTAATCTTGCGTCTCCATCGGCGCTTCGTCTCTCCTCGTCGTTACTCGATATCGACGACGGTGTCGGTATCGACGGTGATGGTGACGGCGGCCGCGACGGCGACGGTGACGGCGACGGCGACGGCGTGGCTGGTGTCGTTGTCGTTGTCGTAGGTTCTATCCCCCGTGGTGCTCCTCTCGTTGCTTCTGTCGTCACTACGGCGCCAGGCCTTGTCGACGTGGTTCTTAGCACCGCCTCAAGACGTAGGCGACTTGACGACGCTGTATTCATCACATGTCAAGTAGACTAGTAGACGAGTGGAAAGACAACTGCTTCGCTCAGCAAAGCATGTGATTAGACTTGATTGGTCTGGAGTCAATTCGGGGTGATGATGGGGGTCACAGCACTATCTTAGGTAGCTTGAAGCCATGGACAGACCGGACCAGTGACAGACGAGTGACAGAGGAGGAGGAACGAGAAGAATCCATTTCAAGTATAGGTACCTCTTCTAGCCTGTATGGGAATAGTTCGTAGTGGACCGACCCGGCTCGATGTACACTACTCTACTTCGTAGTGGATACATGTACTTCGTCTTCATGGTACTTCGTACAAAGTACTTCGTATTGGCTGCTAATTCTCACCAACCTAACCTTGACTGGTTGTAAACTTACCCCCTGCACTGACGGGATCAGTAGTGTAGGTAAATAAGAAGTCAATACCAACGTGATGCCTCAGCACTGCCATCGAATCGCGAGACTTTTATTCTAGGTATACTGCGTAGTAGTGAGCATGTGGGCATATATAAGTACCTACGTCTATTCATCAAGTCTCTCCATTGGAGATCTTGAGTCTATCATGGCATGCTTCGGCTACCTCTACAGCATAATGCAGCCCGACGCGTATGTGTAGTAGTATACCATTTGGCCATGACACACGAGCGCTGATTACAATGAATGAGTGCTGGCGTTTCCATGGCATTGAACTAGGTAGGTAGCTACCTTGAGTTCGTCCGTTCCATGAGGATTACCAACATACATCATGTGGCCAGGACCATGTTACCTTTCGAGGACAGTTTTTCTATCTACATCCTCTACCTAGACTAAACTATCATGTTCTGTTCGAGAACCTTTGCATCCAATTTTCACGAATCTTCAAGTTGTAGGTAAGTATAAAGGCGACCACCCATGTGACCTAATCTCTCTCCACGCCTCACGTTAGGTCAACCCTACTTTCTCCTCTTCCCCCATGCCACCTCGGACATCCCCAGCACCGCTATCATATTCCACTCATCCCTCCACGTCATGCCCCCCTCTCATTCGTCAACATGTTTTTCTTCTTCAGATCCCTGCACACGGCGGAGAGTCCAATGAAAAAAAAAAAAAAAAATATCTCCCGAAGGAGTCCAAGGTGTGAAAAAAAATTGTGTCCATGCAATCCCGGTGAGGGTTATGCCAGGCGCCTGGTCGCCCTCGGCGCTTACGCGCCTATGGAGTTAGCAGAAAACAACCCAGGAGGAAACAAGGGGAAGGAGGGAAAAATGGAAATCAAAAAGTGCGCCGTGCCCGCGGGTGCAAGCCGAGTGTAGACAGTCCTCGATGTGCAATGAAGCTGGCACTCGTGACAAGAGGATTCTTGAGCTCTCCGGTCACCGAACTTGATAATGCATGAAGAAGAAGAGAAGAAGAGAAAGGGGAGCGATGGATAGGGAGAGCAGGGTGTTTTATACCCGCCATCTCACCCTTCGCCTGGACGAAAACGCCCGTGTCTGGGAGAAGGAACAGGCACTCACTTTCGCGGATGTATACTGACGAGGACAGAACAATGAAGTGGCCCCCGTACCCTGATGCGATGTCAAGCGTCACAGGCTACTAGGAGAGCAGGAGCATCTCGCTTTTAGTTTACTAGACAGCTTGTGCGATGCCACCGAAGGGAACCGCGGCACTGTCTGATACACGCTTGTCACAGCATACTATCACAGCACCACTGTTGCCGCGGGAAAGAGCAGAAGGCGGTCGAGTCGGGTACTCGGCCGCTAGCTGTTGATCGTATATACCTCGTATGTACTCATGGTCGGACCTGTGATGTTTCGACACTGATTTCGAATAGGTACCTGCAAGAAATCGATAAGGGGCGACCCCCTTCTACGACCGTGCTGCTGCCGTTCAGTGCCCCTAGCGTCTAGGATTCCGAATCGAGTTCCTCTGCGCGCATCGTGACGGCATGAAGAAACATGGCTCTTTCCGATAAACCTCATCGAGACCTGCTTGGCCGTGAGTACATCCCCTACATATACCCGCCCTTTCCCAGGCGTTGACACTGTGGCATTTCGTTCTGACGTATTCGACAGAGTCTAGGACGATGGTTCCGGTGAACAATGAGAAGTCACAGCCCCTTAATCCAGCTTTCGAGCTTTCGGAGGGTGTCAACGGATAATTGCTATGCCATGGTTCAAGCCTGACAATCGGCGTCGCTGCTTGGACATACGTAATTGGCAAGCTTATTCGGTGAGACTATTATCGACACGTATTCAGTGTCTGGGATTTACTCGGGATGATATGGGAACGCGTGGGTGAGTTTTTTTTTTTTTTGGTCAGTAACGGTCACAGTCTAATATTGGACAGATCACGGTAAATATCGCCTTTGAAGTGGTGTCGGGCGAAGCTGGTGAGAAGGGGTTGTATCACTTTACTCAGGTTCCAACCAATTGAGAATGGTTACCACCTCTATGCTGATAACATGCTGTTCCGCTTTTGACGAACCATGTCAGTTGATAAAACCCCCCAATGCCATTTGCGTTGCACCTAGTCGCCGTCTCGGCACCACCGGGTATGGCCTCGCGAGACACGTTCTTGTGTGACCAACCCATAGTGCATCACTCACTTCCTCTGACTGCCCCTGAAATAGCCATGTATATCCGTCGTGGGGAGTCCGGAGTGTGTATTATCATATTGCTGACTGCACCTAATACTACATAGAGCTACATACAAATTCGAGGTCAGCCTCCGTAAGCTTCGGTCCTCTACTTCCATGGAGACTGGCCAATGATCATAGCACTACACATATGTCCGTTGGCTCGTTCGTTGTTGATGAAGAATTGACTTATCTATACGGCTGGCGCTATGAATGACGTTCTAATTGGGTAATAACTGACTCGCAACTTCTAGGCCGCTCTCTTCTCTATCTGTATTAAATAAGTCTGACGCGAAAAAAGAGCAACTAGTCTTCGACCGAGGGACGGTCATGTGTTATAGCTTCTACTCTTTCGTCGTATCTTCCGCTGCCAGCTTCTTTGCTCTTCTCGCTTTAGCCAACGCGCGTCCACCGAAACCCCAGCCAATCTGGTGCGCCATCGCAACCTCGACACCGATTTCGTCAGCAAACTGGGCAACGAGTCCGGGGTTCTTCTGGAACCATCTGCCGGACATGACGACGTCGAGACCCGATTGCAGAAGTTCCTCGGCTTGGGGCCCGTTGTTGATTCCGCCCACGGCCGATACGTGAATCTTGTCGCCGACGACTTTCTTGATCTCCTGAGCGAATGGTGCTTGATAGCCGAACCCTGGCTGAATGAGAGCCTTGAGCGTGGCGGGGTGTACGCCTCCAGAGCTGACATCCAGCAAGTCCACACCTTTCTCGGCCAGCAGGCCCGCCAAACGCGCCGACTGGGCGACGGTCCAGCTTTCCGGGAAGGGATTTTCGGGGGACTTGTCGAATTCAAACCAGTCGGTGCCGCTTACCCGAACGAAGAGGGGCATGTCCTGAGGGATAACCGCTCGCACCGCCTCGGCGACCTCCAGTAAGAGACGCGTTCGATTCTCGAAGCTGCCTCCGTACTGATCTGTCCGCTTGTTGCTGATGGGAGACAAAAATTCGTGTAGCAAGTACCCGTGTGCACTGTGGATTTCGATTACGTCGAAGCCGGCTTTGACAGCTCGCTTCGAGGCATCGACGAATGCTTGTTTAAGCTCTTCGATCTCGTCTATAGTCAGGGCCCTTGGCGACGGATTGTTGCTACTAAATGCGATAGCCGATGGGGCGACCACATCATCGGGCCAGCCGCCCGCCTCCTTAGCCGCCCCCGAATCGAGCCCAAGCCATGGCGCCAAGGTACTGGCTTTGCGCCCTGCGTGAGCCAATTGAATGGCGATCTTCTGGTTCTGGCTATGTGCGAAGGTGACGATCCGCTTGAATGGCTCTATCTGGCCATCTTCCCATAATCCCGTACATTGGGGTGTAATTCGACCATTAGGCTGCACTGCCGTCGCCTCGACTATGGAGAGTCCCGGTCCGCGCTGGATGATGCCGCCAAGGTGCGTCAAGTGCCAGTCCGTCGCGTACCCGTTCTCGGCCGAGTACTGGCATAGAGGCGCAAGGAAGACTCTGTTCTGAAAAGTGACGCCGCGAATTTTCAGGGGAGAGAAGAGCTTGGGTGCGGTCCCGTCACCTATGAACGCTCCGGCCGGCGTTTCCTGGGCGGGAGTGAAGTAGGGTATGCCCTCCGCGGCGACGTTGTGAACTATATGGGCTGCCATTTGAGACGTGTGTAAAATACTTAGTAAAAGAGGGGTATTAGCGACGTCAAAACACGGAAGACTGGCTGCACTCTCGTTAGTAGCAATCAATGAATGGCACGGTCGTATTATTTATATATCTTATTAGTTGCGATTCATTCAAATAACAGTTGTCGAAACCCCGTTCCACACGACTCGTACGTTGTTACCCGAGGAATGATAGATACCAATCGGCAGGATTAATAATCGTCGGTTTGAAATGTCCCTGCATCGTGATAACTAAACACCGCTGCTTGCTGGGCTTATGTAATAGGCGTGTCCACCCAAGCGTCAGACCATTATACTAAAAGGGGAACCCCCATATTGACGCCATGTCGATGCGTTGCTACGTTTCCCGCCCTATAGAGTTGAAAAGCGGCGTTCGGGATTACCTAGTCGTTCTCGAGTAGGTAGGCACTAATCTGCGCAACTCCGAGCCCTTGAATAAGTAATGAGCGCTGCACCATTTTACTATTCAGGAATCCCTCGGCCCGAAACGGTCTGCTTCATCGCTGACGGCCCGATCCACACAGGTGACACGGCCAAGTCCATTGCAGTTGATTGCAGTATTGTTTTCAAACTTGGAAGCTATCACGACCTGGCAGGCCTGATTAAGATAGACCATAATAGAACTGACTAATTAAATTGAAGTAACTAACTTCAATAAATCTAAACTTCTTTTTTTTAATCTGCAATAAATTTTGACGAAGTGAACTGCGTGAGTTGGGCCGTTAGGCCATGCGGCCGGCCGTTTCGGACCGAAGGGTGCCTGAATGGTAAAATAGGGGATACCCGGCTAGCAACGCTTTAATAAGGTAATTAAGGTACCCGGGCCCGGCTAGCTACGACAGCCATAAGAAGCTTGTCCGACTTTTTCGGATCGCTCTGCTTCAACACCAGTAGTTAAAAGGATGGACAGTGCGCTGAAGAACTCATTTGTAAAAATAACGAACGCTTTTCCTACGTATTCAATAGACACCGCTCTTTCACATCCCGTCCTGTTATCAGAATCGATCGAACTGCCCTTCTCTAAACCATGTTGCTAAGGATGGTTTGCCAATCCTCTTGGAGGGCCATTAGGGCCGCTAGTGACAAAACTTACAGAGATAAAACTTAGGAGATAAAGCGTCGGAGATAGAATTTAGGAGATAAAACTTAGGAGATAAAATCCAGGCTATAACCTCCGAATAAGTGCGGAATTAGAGATACTCATGACGCTAGTGAAAAAAACATCGAAGCATAGGGGGGTTGACTGTGCTCCGCCACACTCTATTGCCGGGGAATTAAATGTTTCTTTTTCTCAACTTAAGATCTGGACCACAAGAAATATCTAGGTGCTTCTATTAAAGTAGAATTCGGGGACTAGAATTGACGTTAGTCATTCGAGAGCTAGTTTTTTTTCCGGCTGCATCAAGGTATCGTTGTTGGGGATGCCGTCACGCTTCCCAAGAGACTTCAACGACGGTATAGTTTCATTTGTGTGTCATCAATTTTACAGCAGTAACTAGATGGGACAAGTGTCAAGAAGGGAGGTGGCGACTGTGGAGTTGATACTGATATGGGCAATGCGACGCGTAAAAAAAGCAAAATGGGCTGCAAAGTAAACCGTGGTCTTGAGGATTGAGAACTTTGTCCGCTAATATTATTATTAGATGACTCATATTAATCATTTTATGGCCGTGCTGCATGATAAGATCCGGGATGCGAGGTCAAGAGTGGTCATATGAATAATCAGCCCGAGAATGACATTTCCTCCTTCTGGAAAGACCGAGGCCGCGATGAGGAGTTCGAAGATGTCGATTACTCACTTTCGATATTCATTTCGTGCGCTTTTCGCGTGTTAAACTTATCAGAGCAGTCGTCGACATAGAGAATGGCGACATGCCGCTGTCATTGTCAGCCGGATTACACGCATTGACGAGCAATGTAAGCATTACTTCCGCTCCAAAATTACTGAGAATCGGTCGTGAAATCGATCTGCACTGGATTCTTTACCAAAATCAACTCTGGAGAGAGGGAGTCGATAATCCTGGTCGTCCGCGATCGATCTCAGGGAGAGAAGGGTTTGCAGAGTTTCCATTCTCAACACAAAATAGAACACCTCTCATGAATGTGCCGATTGGCCCCTTTGCCCTAACTATTTCTGTGCTGCTTGGCGAAACCTCTGAGAGCACTGGATACTAGGTAGTATGATGGATTGGGAAATAATCAGCAGATATATATGTAATCAATGTAAGACTTTCCTAAAGGAGGAATTTATTCGCAGTCTGACCAATCGGGATTAAGGCACGCTGTACTCTCAACCACTTCGACTACGTTAAGATCGGGATGATTATTCATATTTCGAGCTCCCAAGCAAGGCCGCAGTGATGTTGATGGACTAGTTAGCAAGGGACAGGTTTTCGCCTCAGCCAGACCATGAAAGCCGGAAAACTCGTTGTCGCATTGCTTACACCTCTCACAACTACGACTGCAGCTACCATCCGGACACAGGACAACAGTCGTTGGTTACATGATTCATCTTACATAATAGCGCGCCAATGTCAGGGGTGAGAAGAAGATTGGGGTCTAAAAGCGAAATAATAATATATAAATAATTATTCCACACATCTAGTCAGCTAGGTGATCAGTGTACTAAGTATTAGTACGGTCAACGCCGTATACGACGCGGTGGTTCGTTCATGAACTTCACAGGGATTACTTGAGAATCGATGCTTATTTTCAAGGAAACTGGTGCATTCTCATGCAGTGGTGGGTGCCACTTTGAGGGAGAAAAAGGGTTCGAAAGGGAGGCAGAAAAGTGTATGTTTAAAAGGAAAAGAAATTACGGAAATTTAGAGAGATGAATTTACATGTAAAGAGAAGACAGATATCAAGGACGAGTTAAGGAAAAAGAAAAAAAAGAAAAAAAAAGATAGAAAGGAAAAAACAAGAATCAGAGCAAACCCCCTTCTGACGAATAACCGCAAGTCACTTATTCTTTTTGCAGTACCTCACGATATGTAGACGCCAAGTAGCTCAATTTAAAACTTCCGACGACCATCTCCATCTCTTGGTCGGCTTTTCTTTTTTAAATTTCTTTCTTCTTCTCCCGATCCCCATAGAATATTTGTAGGGATTTATAGCATCGCGTAGCCTCCGTTACAGACGCAGAGGCCCTTTCGCGAAACGGGGCAAGTGACTGCGCAGATACTTGCCGTAAAAAAAAGGGTAATTCACAATAGAACTAAGACAATTCTCAGTTCCAGCTAATCAAGCTTCATCAATCAACTAACGCGCCAGAAAGAAAAAAGCTAGAAAACAATCATAACATCATAGCCGCTCATACCCCGTTGTAGCATCCAGAACCCTGAACTCCATACGCCGTATAGCCTTTCTAGAACCCGGGCTCTATACGCTGTATAACCTTTAGGACATGAACTCGTGATGGTACATTTCGCCGGTACAGCCCCAATGATGCCCGTCCCCAACTCCGTGGATAATAAGGGGATCTCCGCCTCATTGTCTGCTGATGAGGCGAGAAACGGGTGAAAAGAGAAAAGACGATATCGTATAAGAATACTTCCCGACTGGGAATGAAGCCGGCGGCGGCGTTGGAGGCGCGTTCAGTAGCCCCATCCTGCCTTACATAGGCGACGCCGAAGCCACAACTGACAAGAATGGATAGAGTGTAAGAAGCTACTTGCACTAGTAGGGCTTCGTATGGTTTTCACAGTACTAAGCCTGATTGGTGTGAAGTGCCCCTGACTTCCGTAACACTACAGCTATGCGTGTCTGTAGTTTGAAGTTTTATAATACGCTGATGATATGGCGCTGAGCGAACGTCTAGCGTGGTTGGGGGTCGGGTGGCCTCGCTTGTTCGGGCTCTGGCATTGGCGCTTCTGGGATCTGGGCCCGTGGTGTGTATAGAGGGCAGCCATCGATAGCCGGGGGAGCTTGGTTATCCAGTGATCTTGGCTGCTCGGGCTCTGGTATTGACGCTTGTGGGATCTGAGCCCGTGATGTGTATATAGGGTAACCATTGCTAGCCGGGGGAGCTTGGTTATGGGAAGATACGTTATAGAGCGATCTCGGCTGCTCGGGCTCTGGGGTTAATGTGTTCGAGATCTGAGCCTGCGACGTGTAATGGGGTTGGCCACTGGTGGCTGGGGGGGCTCGATGATACTGGTATGGATGATTCGGAGCAGGCAGAGGGGTGGTATGCGAGCTGTTGGCATGCTGCAAGAGCCCTCTCTCTGGGATATTGTAGGTATAGTCTGCTGGTGTCCAGTTGTGCTCACCGAGCATTGGCGAAGGGTTTGGGGCAGGCATCGAGTGATGATGACTCGAAAGTGGAAACCCATAGCTAGAACTCTCATAACTTGAAGCAGAAGGCATGTATAATGGTGATCCATTCGCCTGAAAATTATACGGGCCAGCTGACACGGTAAATCCAGAATTTGGAGTGTGATGTGTCGGGCGGTTGGGGCCCGGAACGCTCTGCTCCTGTGATGACAATGTTGGGATGTTCGACGATCTCTGGTGTGTAAGTGGGGGTAGCGGTGGATAGCCATACTGAGAACCTCTGGTATTGCCGCTATTATAGGTGTTCTCTCCAGTACGGCTTTCATGGGTCCGCAGAGTTGAAACTACAGGAGGATGGTGCACCGAGTTATCGATAGAGCGCGAAGGGAGACCTCGGAGCGGAAGGGGGCAGCTTATGGGAGGGTGTGCTCCCATTGGGACATCGCGCGAGTGAGCCTCACCAAGCCGCCATCCCGAACAGTCGGTGTAAGCTCCTCCGTTCAGTGTTTGTGGGTAGTCATAAGGAGGTAATCTAGAAAGACTCTCATAACGCCAAGTCGAGAGATCGGGCTGTGCCATGGGAAATGGGCGGGCTGAAGTGAGTGTATGTGTACCGAGAGACTTGGATCTCTTGTGCATCTTGCCGTTCGTCTCCTGCTTCTTCGTTGATTGTTTCGGCCTGGAATTATCAGTGCTGTCGGATGGTATGTTTGGTAAAAGCTCTATGTCAGGAATCTGCGTCAACTTGTTGGCTTCGATTTCCCCCTTGAGACGGCACATGATTTCTTGCATCTCCTCTGTTGTATAGCCATCCCCGCACTTCAGTTTGAGCCACTCTGGTACGGCAGTACCACGCACCTCTGCGATGTCTCGGTGGCCAGTCTGGAGCGCGCTGTTGTGAGTGCTATTATCGTCATCCACGTCGCGTGTCTCGTCGCGCGACCTCTTTCTGGAGTCGAGCTCGTCGAGACGTACTTGTTCGCGCTTGCGCAGGGTCAAAGTCCAATCCTTAAGAACTTTAGGGTCGCCTTTCTGCTTGTTCTCATCGCTCCAATCATGAATACGACGAAGTTGCAGTATAACAAGATCACATTGGCGTTTCGCATATTCCGTCGCATTGCGGTATCGACCGCGTTGGTAATGCTTACGGCAATAATATACCCAGACGTGGTCGGGTATCCCCCGGGTACAGACCTTGTTGCGCCCAAAGAAGTGTGATATAGCCTTTCGTGGAACTGAGCCAGTGTCGCAATTCTCGACGAACAAGCATTTCGCCTCCCACTCCTTCCCATCACCCGCGAGAGAACTCGAGTTCTCAGAATTTCCCATACGATGATCTGATCCTTGTTGATTTGAGTATAGGCTTGACGCGTGTGCCTGAAAGCTGCTACAAGGAGGGTCAAGGAATCGGTGATTCGAGTTGCTGCTCGAGGGTTCTGGTGCCGAGAATGCTCTTTTGTGTGTCTGGTGGGCATCTTCTCTTATCTTATTCTCATTCTTTGCAGACTCGGCTGCTTCGTTAAGCATTGCAGGAACCTCCATCGGGCTGTGCTATCGCGCGATAGTGATCTTGTCTGGTGGGCGGTCTTTATTGGACAGAACATTTCCTTTCGGGGAGTAGGTCTATTTCGATCGTGAGTATAGCGCAGCTATTGAGAATGAGCTGAAGACAGCTCAGCAGCATGATGTGAGAGTGGTTTGTCGGCTGCTTCGTCATGCCCACTCCGTTGTTCAATCCAGCGGAGTAACTGCTATGACCCCGAGGGTCGTAATCTGTCTTGTAAGAAATCAGCTTTCAGAATAAAAAATATGCATTCAAAGTTCAAAACCTGGTAGTTGAATCTTGGAGAGAACACTAGCACCTGGTGTGTTGTGAAAATCAGATGTTGTAACGTGCCAATATGAAATGGATAAGGGTATATACGATGGAAAAAACGCATCACGGCAGTAGATGGCATTTTATGACAGGCGTAGGAAGTAGGTAGGCACATGTTCGATAGGAGATCCCCTCACTGAGAAGATAGTGCCAAGTGGGCGATTTTCTTGTACAGGCCAGCAGATTCTCTGGTGATGGAAAGGGGCAGGCCAAAGACCAGTGGCGACGTACATTGTTTTGATTTATTGTTCCTGAGACGTCTACTAAGACGTAGATTTGTTTCGATCCTCGCAGCATAAACTGGATGAGCTCAAAATAATCTGAAACTTGGGATTAAAAGTTTTGCGTCTGAGGGTGGCAGTCGAGCCCATCAACAAGTATATAACAACGGAGAGTGCGAGGTCAGCTGTGAGATGTGACGGGAAGGGATGACAGAAAGTCGAAGTTAATAGATGAAAGTATAAACGCTTTTTTTTAAGCCTGGCACTTTGAGGCTAAGGCAGCACCAATGCATTGGGGGGGGGACCGAGATTGAAACTTCCTAACATAAAAATGAAGATGTAGGTGAAAAAGAAAAGAAAAAAAAAGCTTGGTGAGCAAACCATAAATGACGGCTCATCTGACGACGATGCGGGATAGTCCACGGCGAAGAGCACAACCTTCGTACAAACAACACACTACAAACAGGTAGTGGTTCTTGTTGTGGTGACATTGTCAGCTCCACAGATGCAAAGTGTGGTAGTATCCGAGAATGCATAGCCGTCCACAGGCATCGGCCGACAGGGCTAAGCATGCACTCATTAGCGTTTTCTGATACCGAATTCGCCTGAAGTCAATGTTAGGGCTTGCCTCGTAGCTGTGGCATCGTGTAGGTACTAGATTCCTCCATATTCAGTTGTTACTCGGGTCGCGATCACCAGACATGTAATCTGTATCATGATCAAGATTATGGTTTACAAGTACATACCCTTGCCGCAGCCTAGAACTGTGTGTGGGCTTTGAGAGCCTGGGATGTGGTGCCGTTGCGGCGTAGGGAATCTCGATTCTTGGATTCAGATTAGTTCGTCTGGGTGGCTACAGGTGGTCTCAGGGGCAGCCCTTCCAATTCACCAGACGATATTTTTTTCTAATCTACTTGAACTGACCCATGCCTTCATTTATGAAAAGCCGTGGGACAGCCGCGTGTAGAACACAGCTACCTAGGTAGTCTGGATGTTTGTACACTAGCTACAGGCGCTTGACCAAGGTGTTTTCGGCGACGGCTTAAGGAATACCTAGAGGCTGGCTGCACAAAGGTCGCAGGGCTTCTGAACCCCTCCTTCTCCACAGGAAATACCACGTAGACAGCATCGTCAGCATGGAAGTAATTACATTACCTCGAAACTCTGCGACGCGCTGTTGTGCACAAGGGAAAGACAAACCAATGCTTGTTATACCCAACTCGGTAGGTAGCACTTGTAGCACCTGAACATCAAGTGAGAAGTGTACATGAGTCGAGGTAGCAGGGTTTGTGGGAAAGGATGATCTGCAAACTGAGACGGGGGTTGAAACGGTGACGCGCCAAGACGCAGTCTCCCCGTCTGATGGCAATACACTACACCAACCAGACGCTTGATCGACACGGGCGGGCCCATTGGACGGATAGAAAGTAGGTGGCGTACCCCAAAGAACAGCACACTACCTAGGTACTAACAACCTTGCCCAAGTACACTACTTATACTACTGCAAACCACACCATAATGCCCAGGACAGTATTGTGTACTACAGACCTCAGTATAGGCATGTGGGCGAGCAGTGTGGCCCGGGAGATACCGAGTCTGCTGGCAGACGGCGCACAAGCACGCGCGAGGCGTTTTCTTCAAGGGTCCGTCAAGATCCTAACGAGGGTTTATCGCTACACTCTACACAGTGTAGGTACCTAGATGTAATACTAGGTTAGGGCGTTGACATACCTGGGTAACATAAAAAAGTGCCATTAACATGCATTAGGATGAGTACCGACATACATTTTACCTCTCCTAACCTATACACGTATCAATTGGGCACTGCCATGAGACGATACGTAGACGATGATGCGACAAAGTGACGAGACAGTGAGAGACGTTAGCGGCCGCACAAACTACATGTAGGTACATACATTGGTGTTCACTAATGCCGAAGTAACTTGGCAGTCTCTTAAGAGACATGCTTTCATTGCTGTCAGAAGCAAAGCACGGGATGACAGAAGCAGCAAATATCAGATGCCGGGCTTACCTCATCACGGATAGATAAGGCACGCCTTCCGAATCATGTCCATACATGGTTCTGGGTCCAACGGGTAATTGATGGGTAGGTATATCGTCGTGGAGTCGGGACAGCCAGCCGCAAGAGAGCCAGAGGGAAGGGTCTCCTCAGATGCCCCCCCAATCCGATCAAGCTGACAGGGGCAGGTCGATGTTAGAGCGTTGCAATGGGACAGTTAGGTGCAAGAGGTGCCCCGGTAGTTCGGCGCTGTCGAGGTCGTGATCCATGTTTCACTGTGTGTCGAGACTGTCGCAACGAGGTATTAAAGCTCTTACTTGTTCCAGATGCACATGTTTGGTGACGCTGCTTTTAAGAAGCATCGAACTCGAAAGAGAACTACTTCGTACGTAGGTGTCATGGTAAGTTGGGGGCTGTGTCAGCAGGGATGCACTACGGTAAAGCAGCACTTACCGTACCTTAATTGCCGATTTAGGTATCGCCCTGGTCTCTCTCAGTGTTGCGGGTTTGGAAATGGGAATTGGATGTCCTCTCACGCATTGCACCTCCTACCAATTCGAAGTATGTGGAATATAATACCAATTCAGTATGAGATCATGATTACCAGGCTAGGTTAGTTTATAGGGATTGGGTTTCATCTTCGAGACTGGAATGCTGTTGCCTTACCCGGAACTCCCCTTCCTGTCCCCGTTCCACGGCTTAGCACAGATTGGCAGTTGCTAACTGTGTACACTCCAAATGCTTATCTGACGATCTAGATTGTTTCTTACGATGGGGATGAAATAGGGTGCCAGCTAGGGCTGACTAGCTTGCACATAAACTCCCATCATGCTCGTGGGGAAAGTCCACAGCGGGCGACTGAAGGTGCAAATTATGGGGTGCAAGTAATGGGGCAGATAGGTCTTGTGTGAAAAGCCCGACTTCGAGGTTTGAACAGAGAAGGTGACTGTGCAGAAGGCCGGGTGATAAAGTTTGGACTGCTCGCCGGGGGTCTCGTGGTCCATGGCGACATACGCCGCTTGGGCGGAATCAACTCTTAATTCACGGTTGCGTAAGACCCCCGCGGGTGAACAGGCGGCGGACGAGGTCAGGGGTGATGACGTCCCAATACAGTCGATTCGCCCGCCTGAGCTGCAGGAGACTGTCGAGATCCAGCTAAGCGAGGATGAGATAGTGAAGGTCCAGAGACATAGATGTCGCTGCTCAGGTATTACGCGTAAGTACGCAAGCACCTGCTGCTTATCTCTACAAGCAGCTTCCGCGTGACATGTCGTAGATAAAAAAGAGGTCGTCAAATAATACTTTCAAGTAACGTACCTCAAAGTATAACCTTCTGAGATCTGGCTCAACTGATATGCTACAATACATGGGGACTATTAAGCACAAAGAATGTGACTCATAATACCCGAACACATGATAGCCTATGAGAGTGATTATGAGAGGCTTGCGTAGCATGACAGTAGGCTTGGTATATCTGAGCCGGCTCATGGTGGCAAGTATATTGATCATGAGGCTACCAGCCAAGTCTGCACAGCAGGAGTAAAGATAAGTATCTGATATCCTGGCACCCACCATTGCTGTTAAGTATATCTCAACTTCTTAGCCATTGTTTTAGCTACCTGGGTGATGGACTATTGCACCCATAGCACATAATCGTTAGGTGTTCCACTGTGGTCAGGCTGATGTGGTTATGTCTAGTCCCTGTCCTGACTATAAACACTTAAAGACTACGGCAGCTTTCTGAACATTCACCCGCGTGATTGTCTAGTATCATGATGGTATGGGTGAGAAAAGTCATTTTGCGTAAGTTGTTATATACACTGCCTCTGGGATGGGCGCACTGTTTGCGTCTCATACGATAATTAACCTCGAGACACCCAAGGAAGCTGAGCCCGGCTGGGTGAATAGAACACGATGATTGCAACCTGATAAAGAAACGACAAAGAAAATCAGTCCATACCTAGGTAGACGCATAAGACTATAGCGTTGATTATGATAGGATGGTACCGTGATATTTTTAGGTCGTCTATTCGCACAGGTAATTTGCCTACGATGTTGCGGTTGTTTTTTGATATTATAATTAGTGGCAGGTATTAGGTATAATAAAACCACAGAAAATGTTGGATATTTTTTCATGAAAGGGTAAGCTCAAGTAGGGATCATCGAGTAAAACTGTACAAAAAGCTCCTACAGTCTTGACTTTATATTAGGCTTATTCTTGCCATTGAATAAAATTTCAGGACCACACTGAAACACTTGAAAAGAGAGTGCCTTTAGGTCGAATGCTCGACTATCTCCAATTATTTTTATAGCGTATAACTCGAACTCTTGCACTCCTTTATAACTCACAGCCTCCCTAGCTTTAATAAGCCTTCCTTTCTTGATTGCTGCCTAGAACTACCTAGTATTACAATGTCTGTTCCACCCGTCCGAACCATAGTAGCGATTTTAGGGGTTATCCACTGCACAATGTGTAAAGTGTTTTTCATGATACCACGAGGGCATTGTAGTCTAGTATGTGATGTTGATGACAATATCTTGGGCTTACGTTCGATGTAGGAAGCCGTCAAGCTGTTTGATCTCTTATCCAAATCACTTCGCCGCCTAATAAGTCAGCAACAGAGGCCGAAATGTAATTATTCCAAACTGTGCGCATTAAATGTGAACTGAAGGACACTGTTCTACCAAATATCACAGCTTTATCACCTCGAGGTCGTCAAGATGGTTCATTATCGGTTTACTAACATCATACATGTCAATGCCTCAAGAACTCAAAGGGTCGGCTTGCATGACGGACGCTAAGGTGGCCTTGGCTTGTTCAATCTAATGGTATTTCGTCCGCTTGACGGGACGGGCGGCCCTTTACACTGCCGTTTCACTATCTACTCACCTGGAAGTTTGTCATGGACCATCCTCACTCGCCGTTCTATGGGGGGCTGTATTACAGGAGAGTAGAGCACTACCCTGCACGACAGCAAGCGCTGTATGAAACTTATTAATCCTCCGATTCATGTGTGACTGTATGCACAGTCTCAGGGAAGGCTAGAGCTGCTGTGCTTCTAGCAAGGATCCTCCCTTCGCCACGTCATCCGATGTCCAGGCCCACGATCGAGTGAAAATGAACGTTTCTTGATAAGCTAGACAAACCAAAATCAGCCTCACGGTTCCGAAACCGAGAACATGACAAACACTTGGCATCTGGAGGGTGTGCTGGACTTTGGTAAGCTGCCGCTCTTCAAAATCGCAGAGTGCTCTTTCTAAATTAATCGTCTGTAGCCGAGATCCTCGTGCATGAGTACCCATCCTACAAGATCATATCTCCAAGGACGTTTCGACTTGTACGGGCCTGCTTACATTTCAAGCGCCTTCAATTTCCTGCTTTCGATGCTCCTAGTGAAATGGAGAAGGGAGCAGCCGTTGAGCGGGGACAGGCTGGTAAATCGATGACATATGCACGCATCCTGATCCGAGATTTGGTGAAACAAACCCGGGTTGCCACATCCTGTCATTCAATACTTGTGACCCCGTAGGCTCAGGCCGTGATGATGTGGCCACCTCGTGGATTCAAGCATGGGTGCATCATGACCCAAACCTGCAAGTCTCTGCCTCTATATCCTGATGCAGTTGCTGGACAGATCGTAACGTGCCAGTAAACCCAAAATATATAGCTGTGACTTAGTAAGATAACGGCAAGGCAGCCATGACTTGACTTGACTGGCACGGGTAAAACGGATCCGCCGAGAAGATGCCGTGCTCATCAAAGCGGGATAGTTAGGATGACAAGCTCTAACACACACGAAAAGCAGAAGCACCTGATGGGCTACCACATGTCAGCTGCCGTTCACAAGCTCTACCATCCTCAGGCTCATGTTTTTCCAATATGAACCTATCATGATGAGTTCGCCGAAGGCACTATCTTACGAGCTGTTTCCTGCTCCTGGACTTACCCAGCATTTAATAGAAAGAGATGAGGAGAATTTGCAAAATGAAAATCCGAGTTTCACAGTGTACTACTGGGTGGCTCTATGTATAGGGAGTAATGTCAGCAGTGATTGCGTGCTTGATCTTGGACACGCGCGTATTTTTTCATCAACACAACAGCAGACCCGTTGATTTGTGAAATATTGCAAGTTAATTGTGGTATATTCGGTTGGACAGTCGAGATGCTGCATACACTCGGAGGTGTTGCTCTATCAGCTGAACGTATATTCCCTACGTGCAAGTGCAAGAATCTGATTGAGGATGTTATTATAGGCAGATCTAGACTAATGAATGCGAAGGAGAGATGGGACGGGCAGCACATACTTAGGCTTCATCCCAAATACTGTTTCCATGCGGGCTTTTCGAAACGTGACAATTCTTCACAATTCGAGTGAAGTTCTGGCCTGTTACTCGGCTGTTGTTGTTGTTGTTGTTGTTGTTGTTGTTGTTGTTGTTGTTGTTGTTGTTGTTGTTGTTGTTGTTGTTGTTGTTGTTGTTGTTGTTGTTGTTG